>CM064542.1:20042203-20221502 GCA_032716605.1 Paralithodes platypus | reverse complement strand
AATATATAACATACACCTTTTGTTAGCAAACTACAAAATAGCGACAAAAAGATTATTAACAGAAGTAGTTAAACTATTATTAGTTAGATTGAGTTACCTTTGTAGTGTCAAAAAGAGTCGGTGGGATATTGTCATATTGATTACATTGATCAGGATTCATTAAGATTAGTAATATCATTACCAAGATTCTAAATAACCTTGTGGGCCAGAAAGAAAAACATTGCATTTGATCACATTGATACATTAAGCCAAAATGGTAGAGGTATGGCATGTCTGATTTATATATTTAACAATTAATTTTGACATCGAGGCAAAATGGTTGATTAAGTAGTTCCCTCAGGAATATCCAGTTATATTTAGAGGTAGCTGGCAACAGTGTTTAAAACTTAGATACAAAAATTCCTCTCTGTTTAAGAGGCGAATTTAAAGTTCGATTTTCCGGTGCATCAGGGTAAACTTACCCCTTCCCTCCCCCAAAAATGGGATAGTTTGAGGTCTCGTTTCAACCTTTATTGCCTCTCTGACCATTAGGTTGAAAAAAAAACTTTAGTATGGATCTTCATAAAGAGCTCCTTACCAAAACTTCTGCTGAAAATACAAACACTTCCTACTCAAACCAGGCGTTTTTATCAAACATTTATCAGGTGTAAATTCTCATGGACCTTAACTATTCAGCTTATAGTATACCAATCTTTAATTCTTTCTGATTAACTTGCTCTATAGACGAATGCTAATAGATTGATGTGTGCTTAACCTAGAAACAATAAATACAATAATTACTAAAGTATATGTCAAAATCTGGTTGGTATCACGGAAGAAAGAGCCAAGTCTGGTTTCTCAGAGGAGAGAGAGAGAGAGATTGGATTTTGGCCCCGAGGGGGCGAGTTTATTGAGGCAGCGCCCCCCATCCTGTGAGGGGACAACCAATAGTAAGGCGATACATACTGCTCAAAGAGCCATTATTCCACTGCAAACAACAGCATCGTCGTCTGGTCTACATTCATATTTGTGTGTTATAAGTCAGGTTGGCATTATTCAGATGTGTTATTATAGTTTCCTCATTTAATTGTCACATGGTCTGTATAAAAAAAAAAAAAAAAAAAGCAAGCAAGCAAGCCTTTGTAGTGACTGAATTATTAATTGGTTACAGGTTTGGTAATTTAATAGCACGACAGAACTAGCAGTGCCCCCCAAAAAAAAAAAAACCTACAAAGGGGGGGAAAAACACAACAACAACAAAAAAAAAAAAAAAAACCTGTTTTTAGGGGGTTTTGGGGCCCCCAAAAAAAAAAAAACCCCAAACAAATTTTTTGTTTTTTTTCGGTTTTTTAATCGTATGAGGAGACTATTCATATTAGCATTACATCAATGGTTATTGAGATCATAGTTAGCTGAATACACAGTATTTACAAAAATAGGCAATGGTATAAATCAATCAAATAACATAATTTAATACAGGCGGACATAATCAATGATTCCGGTTCGTTTTGCACTGGGAGCCTAAGGGTCTTGAGGATCGCCTCGTACCCCTACACAAAACGAACGTAGTAGTCTGCAGGGTTGGTATCTAATTGAATATACTTAGGGTGTATTTCAAGAATGTCAGGGGGGTAAGGAAATGGTGATTTGTTATATTAGAAGACTGTGATTCTAACGAGACGTGTAACATGTGGAGGGAGGTGGTTTTAGAAAGAGAGGGATGTCTCGTTGGGCGGGTTTGGAAAGTTTCGCTCCCAGGAATTTTTCGTTCCTGTGGTATTTCAATAATAATAATAAAATAATAATAATAATAAGGGGACAACCGCTGGTAAGGCAATACATACTGCTCAAAGAGCCATTATTCTACTGTAACAACAGTATCGTCGTCTGGTGTTATTATAGTTTCCTCATTTGATTGCCACATGTGCTGTATATACGTGCTCATGAGAAAAAAAAAAAAAAAATGTGACTGAATTATTAATTGACAGGTAAATAATAGCACTACAAAACTAGTGCAATCATACGAGGAGACCATTCATGTTTGCTTACATCAATGGTTATTGAGATCATAGTTAGCTGAATACAATTATTACATACATGATGTGACTAATATTTCGAACTACATAAATTATTATGCAATACTAGTACGACAAATATATTACAATCATATGAGGGACACTTCACATTATTCATTACATCAACGGTTATTGAGGTCATAGTTAGCTGAATACAAGAGTCACATACATAATGTGACTAATATTACCAACTACCGAAGTTATAATGGAATTATAGTAATACAAATATTTTACAAACATGAGTTACATGGTTCAAATTCTTATTGCTCTATCTATCTATCTATATGCTCAGGCCCAATCCCCATTTTGGGGGTAGCCGACTCAAGACAGCAAGAACAGGGAAAACACAAAACACAATAAAACAAAAAATAAACACAGATAAAAAACACAAACTCTCACACATCCAGGTCACCAAGGAGAAGACCCAGAGACCAGGGTTACCAAGGTCGCTCCAGCACTCCCCCGGCCCCTGACCACCAGGAGAGGTTCCGATCTCGGCAGGCAGACATGCAGCGGAGCCAAAGCGACAAGCCCTCCCACCACACTTCCAGGCACACCCTTCATATTAATCGTCTCCCCGGGCCAGGCGCCTGATGGACTATTATCTAGTCCCACTTGCGCCCGACCCCTTACTCCAAATGACCACGTGTTCACTCAACTATTCACAAGCATTCTCCATTCACTCCTGTCCACCACCACTTCCCCTGCCTGATCTATAGTCATTCCTCTATCATCCAAAGCCTTTCGTACACAGTTCTCCATCTCAATGGGGGTCTTCCTGCCCTTCTATCTACATTGTACCTGACTACATATTCTCTTTGTAAGCCTTTCATCTCCCATTCGTTCAACATGACCATACCAGCTCAGCACCCTTCTGTCCACTCTGGCTGACAAATGTTCCTGCTGCCCCACTCTCCTACGTATCTCTTCATTTCTCAATCTGTCTCTACGAGTAACTCCACACATACTCCTCAAGCAGCTCATCTCCATCACATCCAGCCCTCTTTTCTCCTTTTTCTTCAGAGCCCATGTCTCAGCCCCATACATCACTGTTGGCACAACAATTCCTTGATACAGTGCACTTTTTAATTCTTATTGCAATAATGGTTATTGAGGGGATAGTTAGCGCAATATGACCAGTGGAGAAGTTTACAGAGAGAGAGAGAGAGAGAGAGAGAGAGAGAAAGAAGTTGCACTGTGTTAATCGATTTATGTAGTATATATGTATTGGTAAATAATGTGTGCATTACCTTGGTAACAGTGAGACTATGAGTAACTACATGTAAACTCAGGTTATTAGATATCACAAATAGACCAGGGTATACACAGATAATATTATTCCACACATATAGTTATTTATACTGATATGTTATACTCTTTGCATGTGGTTTGTTACATATTGCCAAGTCTGATAATATAAGATAATGTGCTACAGGGGGAAATATTTACCTAGAGTAAATTACCCTCGAGAATTGCAATCCATTTTTCCCCAACACATTATTTCCCTGATCTATTTACTTTACTATGACTGTCTAATAAATATAAATTAAATAAATATAATTACTGAAGTTAATTGAGTATACCTTTATCAATTGTTCATATTACCGCAAACATAATGTTTATCAACAGGACAATTAATATTTGTCATTGTTATTTTGCATTGCGCAATAATCTTGTATGATCAAGCTACACATTTATTTTGAAATTAATTGAAAAAAAGCTAGATAATCGAATGAGTTACCTCGGCATATAGAAACTTATGAAGGTGATACTTTCACGTCCACCTCCTCTCGGGAGATAAGGTTGTCTGGGAATATGGATATGATATATAGATAGATAGATAGATAAATCAGATTAGCGAGTTCACGAAATATGATATGACATCAAGATTTGTGTGCACTGATTAACCGAAGTTGTAAGAGGAAGCATAAACAAGCGAACAGGGGATCGTCCAAAGGGATCCTAATGCATCATTCATATAAACATAACTATATTTAAGCCAATTAGTGAAATATGCTGAAAATTTGTGCAAAACTAATACAAAGTAAAGAGTAAGTAAGGCCATGCCAGTATAAAAAGAGATACAATATATAGTACATAAATAAATTTAGCTTTATAATTTTCCACCCGTCCACGAACACAAAACCTCTATGCATTCGTGTCCCGATCGCCCTTTAAGCACACACACGCACACACGCACACACACACACTGAAATATCCTAAATTTAGTTATTATACATTCATCCACCAGTCTAAACAATCCCACCACCACTCCTCCACCTCCACCCACCTTGTTAGTCACCTCGCCACCCTTACCTCCCTCCATCCCTTAGTGACAACTATACTCTATTTTTTTCCAGCTGATAGTAAATTGAATCTCATAAACTGATTTCTCGATACTTAATGGAAATATAATTATGAAATTACTATGGTTGTGTGTCATATTAATGCTAAGTTTTCAGAATAAACATCATCTTTCGCTACAAAATCTACCTTATAGCCGAGTAACAAAGATAGAAACATGACAAATTACCATCAGCTGGGAAAAAAATAGACTAGAGGATAGAAAAAAGTCCGAGCTCGGAGAGGGAGAGGAAGGTGGATAATTATACATGGCCGCGTCAGTACAATGTTACTTCGTGGTGCTACTTCAAAATATATTCTTCTCAAGTTCTCATCATATTGCTGAATAAATTTCATAATGTGATTCATTAAAGGTGTAAATGGATATATAAAATAGTGTTACTTTCAACATTCTGTATACCTCTTATAACCTAGAGAGAGAGAGAGAGAGAGAGACGTTTCAGTTACTGAAAGAGGTAATCTACTATTCATTACGAATTTGTTTCGGGAACATTATTGTATGAACAAGTAGAAGTAAATAAGTTTAACATTCGTCACTGTATGTTATAGAACCTCCTCCCATTGTGCCCTACCCTTTTAACACTACGACAAGCTCCCTCCCTTCCCACCAAGCTGCACCATCTATGGGGCAAAATCTTCGATTGATTCAGGGAGGGGAGTGTGAGATCTTACTATATTCAGAGCGAACAAACTACACAACGGATTTACCCAAACCCAAATAGGAGAAATAACAGAAAATGATTTAGAAATGTGCAGTACATTAAATAGTCAGTTTCTTTCCGTTTTCACTAATGAAAATTTGGCACAGATTCCAGAAGTCAATATGGTATATAGTGATAGTATAGAAAATATGTTAAGTACAGTTAGTATAAGTAGAAATGATGTGCTTAAGGAAATTGACAGACTGAAACCTCAAGAATCGCCTGGTCCTGACGAGGTATATGCTAGAGTATTAAAAGAATGCAGAGATGAGTTAAGTAGTCCATTAGCATTTATATTTAACAAGTCATTAGAAACAGGTTTAGTTCCAGAAGCTTGGAAGCTTGCAAATGTAGTTCCGATCTTCAAAAAAGGTGATAAATCGATAGCATCCAATTACCGTCCCATTAGTCTCACATCAATCATAGGAAAGTTGCTAGAGTCTATTATTGCTAGGAAAAGTAGAAGCCACTTAGTAAAATTTAACTTAATAAATTCTTCTCAGCATGGATTCACTCAGGGACGTTCTTGCCTTACTAATTTGCTTAGCTTTTTCTCAGAGGTATATGAAGCAGTAGATAGTGACAAGTCATATGATATTATATATTTAGATTTCAGTAAAGCTTTCGACAGAGTCCCTCATGAGAGATTGATGAGAATGGTTGAGGCACATGGAATAGGAGGGTCGTTGTTGGGATGGATTAGGTCATGGCTAATTGGTAGGAAACAGAGAGTCAGCATAAATGGTACCAAGTCAGAGTGGGGAGCAGTCAAAAGTGGTGTCCCCCAGGGATCGGTATTAGGTCCCCTGTTGTTTCTTATATACATAAATGACCTAGATTTAGGTATAACTAGTAGGATAAGTAAATTCGCAGACGATACTAAAATGGGGAGATCAATTGATTCAGATAGCGATATAGAGTGCCTCCAAAGGGATCTAGATAACTTACATGAATGGTCAGTAAATTGGCAGATGAAGTTTAACATTGACAAATGCAAGGTATTAAAGATAGGGAAGATGCAAACAAATGTTAAATATAAACTAGCTAATTTAGAATTAGAAAATTCAGACTGCGAGAAAGATCTAGGTGTGTTTGTTAGCAATGATTTGAAGCCTAGAAAACAGTGTATAAGCGTTCGTAATAAGGCAAACAGGATTCTCGGGTTCATCTCTAGGAGTGTGAGTAACAGAACTGCTGATGTTATCTTAAAACTTTACTTGTCATTAGTGAGACCCCATATGGATTATGCTGTCCAATTTGGTGTCCTTATTACAGAATGGACATAGATTCATTGGAGAGAATTCAGCGTAGAATGACAAAATTGATCCATAATACTAGAAATTTTCCGTATGAAGAAAGGTTGAAGAAATTATGTTTACATTCGTTAGAGAGACGCAGAGTTAGAGGGGATATGATAGAGGTGTTCAAGTGGGTTAGTGGGATTAACAAAGGGGACATGACAAATGTACTAAAGCTCAGTGATAGCGAAAGAACTCGTACCAATGGTTTCAAATTAGATAAATTTCGTTTCAGAAAAGATATAGGCAAATATTGGTTTGGTAACAGAGTTGTAGATGGGTGGAATAGGCTACCAAGTGATATAGTGGGATCAAGAACGATAGGGAGCTTTAAGAAAAAAAATGGATAAGCATATGGACGAGAAGGGTTGGGTGTGAAGGGGGATCAGCCGGGTTGGGCCAATCAGCGCTCTGCAGACCCCGTAATCCTTCGTTAATCTCTAACCGGTTTGGTAAGATGATCCTCAGGGTATTAGAGTGTTGAGCCTATAATTGGGCTTTGTAATTGGGGTTGTGTGGGACAGGGATCTGCCTTGCTTAGGCCAATCGGCTTTCTGCAGACTCCCATTTTCTTATGTTCTTATGTTCTAAACCCTATGACTAGGTGGCCCACGCGGAATTGCGGCCTAGTGTACAGTCTACGACAGAACTTGTTGTCATGGCCTGAGGCAATGTGTTAGTTCACTTATCTTTTAATAGATGGCCCTTTAATCGCTTCTAATAAAAGGGGGCGGGGTTAATATAGAGGTTGGAAGGAGGAGGAGTCAAACGTGTGTGTGTGTTCTAGAACAGCACTCAGAATAACTTTATTTTAACATAACACACAGGCTATATTATGAGATTAGCCCATGCTGGATCACAAATAAGTAACACACATCAGGTGTTGCGTTATTTATGGAATTTAATATACAGACAATCAAGTTTATATCCTTCGCACTTCCCATTCCCCCTCCTCCCCCTCTCCCTTTCACCCCAACTCTCCTTCTTCAGCGCTTTCTCTCCCCTCCCTCCCATCTCTCTCTCTCTCTCTCTCTCTCTCTCTCTCTCTCGGACGTAAATGATACCCTCTAAAATGCGCAGATTAATACTATGCGATTGTTTTGAATTTACATATACATAATAAATGTTAGGGATGTCTAAAATAACATATATTGATTAGCAATAGGATAACTAGCGAGGCAGCGAACAACACCTGTTGCTCGCTGCCTCGCTAGTTATCCTATTCCTACTTAAGCTACGATTCCCGAAGAACACGTCTATATTTGTTTGTATATATATTAAGTGTAACAATAACACTTAGGATTCAAGATATTTTTGTTGGCTTAAGGAATAAGTTGAATAATACATATACTTATGACCTCCACAATTTGTAATGTTTGGGGAGACGGCGCTTCAACCTCTCTCCTCTGTCCATCACATGGAAGCACCAATCCACCCACACCAACACTAACACAGGATACAAAACACACACACACACCCGATAATATAAAACGCACATCACACATATGATCACACACAACGTAATGGGCACAAATCACTCACACATGATAACATAAAACGCACGCACACACACATACACACACTGGTGCAGGCAAACTAGAAAAGGTATTAGCATTATTGAGGAAATGCTGCTGTCTTCAGTGCGTGCCATGGCCATCCTGAGCCTTACGACGTATACAGACTAATAACACACATAACAAAGCCACTACAACAACTTCGTCTCTCTCTAACACCCCTTCTCCCCTCTCTATATTCTTCAGAAAATAGGAAAAGTAGAAAGTAGCTACGAGGTGCCGCTGTAAAGGCTTATCCTTCAATACCTTCACCTGACCTGACCTCATCCGGGGTTTAGCTGGTCCACAAGGGTGTGTGACATGAACCCAATAGAGAATTTGTGGATCATGTCATGGAGTGGAATGTGGTCCAGGTTAGGATTGGAAAGGGCGGGAGGAGTGGGATTGGGGGGCAGGGGTGGGGGGTGGGGGGGGAGGATCCGTCGCCGCCCTAATATAAGTTGGATTTGTTTTTAAATCAGCTCCAACGAGAATACAGGAGGTAGTTGATGCAGCTGGTGGGTGGAGATCATTTTGATTGAATAACTATAAATTGTATATGTTTACATTTAAGAACCCTTTATATATATATTATATAATGTGAATGTGTTTCCAATGTTCACCGTAACATAATGATGGTGAAATAATACATATTAAATTAAATTCAAGGTAACATACACAGAGCTATAGTATACTTTTAATTTTGTTTTGGAGGATAATTTAAACAATTCGAAGTAAAAATATAAAAGCCTAAACAATTGATATCAACTTTAAAACAACATAACCAGATTGCTTGGATTATCGTTAATTGTTCAATTCGATGACTTACTTTATAGTAAATCATTACAATGGGTAGCGCCGAACTGTTTACTGATAATGGGAAGCCACAGTAATTAAGCTAGTAATTAAGAATCCACTGAGAAAAGTATAATGCAATAATCATAACGTGCCATATTACATGTTAAGGTAGATTATGAATTGGCCAACCACACTGCTGTGAATAGTGGTATGGAAGAAGAACAGATTTACTCTAATATCAAAATGTGTTTTTATTACAAAGAAACACGTTTCGGCTCATCAAAAGTGTTTTCTCTAACTGAGCTGATATTATCTTGTCTTTATGATATATATATTTGGTTATAATTTGGTCCAAGCTAGATTACAATGTGATCCAACTTGTCTTGATGCGTAGATTGTAACATCCTGTTTCAAATACTTATATATTTATACGATTGTTCACACTAACCAGGACGCCAAGGTTGGCAACGTTGAGTGTTTTGCAACGGAGCATATCTATTTATTTTCTATAACACATTGGTATAAGGTAAAGAATAGAATACGAGTTAATAATTGAGAATCAGTAAAGGCAAAAAGAGCAATATTATTAAAACACCTAAGTAATTTTTATGGACAGCTTTGAACACGATGATGAGGACAATTTTATATTCGGTTAGGAGAGAGACGGGGGAGAGAAGAAGAGAGAAGGGGGGAGATAGGGGAAGGCAGCAGAGAGAAGGGGAGGAGGGGGGAATGGGAAGTTCGAAGGATAGAAACTTGATAGTCTGTATATTAAATTTCATAAATAATGCAACACCTGATGTGGTTACTTATTTATGATCCAGCATGAGCTAATCTCATAATATAGCCTGTGTGTTATGTTAAAATAAACTTATTCTGCGTGCTGTTCTAGAACACACACACACACGTTTGACTCCTCCTCCTTCCAACCTCTATATTAACCCCGCCCTCTTTTATTAGAAGCGATTAAAGGGACATCTATTAAAAGATAAGTGAACTAACACATTGCCTCAGGCCATGACAACAAGTTCTGTCGTAGACTGTACATTAGAAAGGGAACAATGATGACCGGGAGAAAATGAATACAATTAACACTTTCCAAAGCAAGTATTTTAACATTCGGAACAACATTCACCAGGCCTCAATACCATTGACTTCACCTCAGATGATATACACTTCCACAACAAAGTCTCTTCACAACATCGGGGATGATAACCTTCCAGGTTTGTCAATTAAAAGGTTACAAATACCTTCACATGTTCTTCCTAACAAACCTCCTCCATTCATTCCTGTAACAACAATCGCATATAATATCCGTGTTAATAGTTCATACATCGACCATGAACCTCCCGACCATGGTTCACCCTTATTGTTTTGGCTGCAATCATACATTTTATTGAGACTAGTGCTTGATAATTTCATTCAGCACTGGAGCCACGGCGATCAAGTGGCAAGCACGCTCACGTGTGAATCTGCTTGACCTGGGTTCGATCCCAGCCAAGGCTGACATATTTAGTGGGTGTGAAACTCAGGTGTCTGAAGCAACTGCCATCAGCGCTTTCTCTGTATCCTCCTACTTTCTCTATCCTAGTTTCAAAGCCAAAGGCAGATGTTGTGCATACTTGCACAACAAACTCACTTGCTCTCGTATTTCCGATTGTGGCTCCTCTGAATTCTCCACTTTTTGGCTCAAACTTTCCTGTCATTCTCATATTAAATATTTATGTGATATCTGTCTTTCCCCTAACTTTACCGACTTTCCCAAATTGTGTGATTATCTAAACTCTAAAGTGGAACACATTCTAGCCATTTCTCCTTTCTCTGAATCTCCATTTTAGGAATTTCAACGTTCATCACCACCAATGGCTCTCCTCTAATTCTACTGACCAACTTGGTGAACAAGCCTACGTCTTTTCTATCCTAAATGACCTAGAGCAGTTGGTTCAGCAACCTACCCGTATCCCGGATCGCCTCGGAGATTGGCCCAACATTCTTGACTTGTTTCTAACTTCTAACCCTTCTTCTTATTCTGTCGATCTTTTCTCTCCTTTGGGCTCCTCCGACCATAAACTTATCTCTGTCATCTGTACTATCTCTCCAGTACGGCCACCTGATCCTCTTAGCAGGCAGCGCTTGTGGCACTTTGTCACTGACGACTGGGAGGCTCTCTGGCAGTACTTCTTTGATTTCCCATGGAATTAATATTGCTTTGTGGCCGAGGACCCTCGGAGAGTGCTGAACGCATTACCTAGGTAATCTTATCGGGCATGGAGGCATACATTCCATTTTCTTTCTCTCTGACTAGTGCAAAAATTCTTTGTTTACTCATGCTTTTTCTACTGCTGTCCGCAATAAGGAGGAAGCATTTAAACTGTACCGACGCCTTAAAACACAAGAATCTCATTCTTCCTATATTTCTGCCCGGAATCAAGCCAAATATGTTCTTCGACTTGCCAAACACTCTTTCATCAATAATAAATGCACTGAAATATCCAACTCTAGCTCTTCCCAAGCATTCTAGCATCTAGCCTAAAACCTGTCCGACAATTTTTCTTCCTCGTTTTTCCCTCCCCTTTTCCACTCTGATGGCACAACCATCACTTCTTCCTCTGACAAAGCTGAACTATTCGCTCAAACTTTCGCTATAAACTACACCTTGGATGATTCCGGTGCTATTCATCCCTTTCCACCCCCCTCTCTCCTACTTATGCCTAATATCCTAATCTCTTCTAAAGATGTACTTTCTATCCTCTCTGGGCTTAGTACATAGAAGGCGTATGGTCCGAATGGTGTTCTTCCTGTTGTACTCAAAAACTGTTCTTCCGTGCTGACTCCCTGCCTAGGCAAACTCTTTTGTCTCTGTCTCTTCTCTAACGTCTTCCCTTCTTGCTGGAAGGTCGCTCTCATTCAACCTGTCCCAAAGAAGGGTAACCATTCTCAACCCTCCAACTATCGTCCAATTGCTCTCATCTCTTGTGTCTCTAAAGTTTTTTAAACTATTCTTACTTCCTAATTTCTTAAGCATTTATCTTCTCATAATCTACTCTCAGATCGCCAGTATGGCTTCTATTCCTTAAGGGTTGCTCTATTGGAGATCTTCTTTCATATCTTACTAACTCCTGGTCATCCTCCTTTCGGGACTTCGGTGAGACCTTTTCTATTGCGCTTGACATATCGAAGGCCTTCAATGTAAGATGTATAGAGTTATAAGAGTTTCTACCGTATTTCGTCATTATTATGTAATTCACTTCCATTCTCTTGTATATTTTTCGTGTGTTCCTATGTAATATTCCCTAATATCAATATGTCATTTTCCTTTATCCGTAAACCGTATATCCTTAAAACGTGGCGACCACCTAAATTACATAATTGTGTAAATAGTTCTACTCAGTCTTTCTTATCTCCTTTCGTACCGGCGACGTCTTTGTATTTTCTTCTAGCTACTATTAGACGATATTTCAGCTTAAAAAGGGCCCCTACCAATTAACCCGTGGAGCCCCGGCTAGTTTTGTATTGTTTGTTCACCAGAACCCGGCCGGTTTTCAAATTTTTGTTTTATTCCAGAAACAATAGCGAATGGGTTAGGAATGAATGAAAAACTACGAAAAACCGCTCAAAAAGCTTAAAGAATGGTCCTACCGAGCCCCCGAAAACGTATTTTACAAGAGTAAAAAATGTAAGGCAATTACCCCAAAAAACAGGTTATTGCGCGCTTACACGCACGAACGTGGACTTTGAGAATTTTCAACCATCGGCACGGTTGCGTGGGATACGTACACAGTTCCCATACAAATCTGAGCCCTCTCGAGTGGCTACACCTGAGGTTACGGTCGGAGCAATTAGGGTGACTCGTATTCTGTGCGTTACATACATCGCCGACGCGCCAGACGCGTCGCTGGTGCTGGACGGGTTAAGCGGGTTTGAACTATCTCAATTAATCCTTTATTCTACCACAGATCCTTCTTAAGCTGCACAAAATCATCTAAATATAGCTAGAATTAAATGAAAAAGATGTCGCGGTACAGAAGGAGTTAAACCTATCCTACGATTACCTTATCTCAGAGAACCTAATGTGTTTACAATTGGAGTACTCGCCTAAATTATACGAGGTTAAGGGAGATGGGGCTTTTTTCTGTTCCCCTTTCTTTCTCAAGTTTAGCCCCATTAGTTTTCTGTTCGTGTCATTTAGGTGTCGATTTTTTCCTGGCGAGCGATAGCGATATATTAGTGTAAGTCTGTATGAATGAATGGGTCTTCGTTCTGTAAAGAGGGATGTGAGTGGTCATTTTGATTTTGCTAGATGTAATAATAGTTTGTAGTACAACCTTTAATACAATTAAATGATTGTATGAATCGTTACCATAATCATTAAATCTATTGTATATGCCAATACAACATAGTTAAAAGTATATAACTTCAGAAGAATATTTAAATATTTAGAATTACATGTTATGCAGACAGTAGCCATCATACATTAGCCAACCTTATTTCACCAATGTGGAGCCTGGCGATTTCGATTTGCTTCATATATATTTGTGCGAGAGATTAGGAATGTCAACGAATCATGCTAAAATGTGAGGTTATGCTTATGCACGACACAAATATATTGTTAACAGGATTATAAGCATAATGCAAAATAATTAGCCAAAATACAAGTTTCAGTCTATTTTCATAAATATAGATCGGGCACGGATTATGTAAAGTAATCGATAGGTGTGACCCATGGTAGAGCAAGGAAATAATCTGATTATTATCATACGATTGTGAAATAATTTGTATAAGTGTACCCAACATGTCACGTTTAACAAATAAATAAAAAAGGAAAACAAGCAACAACATATCTACTGATCCTTACGAGGCTGCTTGTAAATATGATTGCAAAAGAGCAGATACACATATAATGATATGGAGTAAAATAAGTCCACATATAACGTCATTATCACCATATAAGGCCTTGTTTTTTTTTCTTCTGTGTTAGACACATTATACTTGCGTGACCCGCCATCGAATGTTGTCATATTTGATAACTTGCATCTACTATTGGCCTATATATAACCTGTTTAAAATCCATTTTATCATTTGGTGTCACATAAGTCGTGGGGATAAGTATGCTATAATTAATTATATAGTATAGATTTTCGCCTACTCTTATGACTTCAGAAAGCTACCTTACATTTGTTATTTTTTAAAATGTACTATTTATTTAATCTAATACAGCATTGTCTTTTCTTTTATATGCTGTGCAATCTCAGACAACTAATAACATATTCTCATGCAATTGACACCAGTGATAGTCATTGATCGACCATCACTCTCTAACCTCGGAAACACAAACTACGTCAACTAAGCATTACTCTTGGCATAATTGGTAATCACACACACACACACACCGAATATTGTGCGCCTCAATAAGCATTATCGGAGTGAATATGCTTTTTATAGATAATTATTTGTGGTTGTAACATGGAACACTTAGCAAAGTCATTATTTAGCAACAGTACTAAATGTATACGACGCAATTGAGATATATATCATAAGAATATATTGCGGGACACCTCATGTAATAGTGGGTGGACATAACAATAGCCATTATGTGCGTGTGTACATGCCTGCTTGTTTGCATAATATGCTTGTGACGTGTTATAGTGTAGTAATTATAGTTCAGAAATATATACATATAAGTTATGTTGTACGAACAGAAATATATATTTATTTGGTTATAGTATTTATTCAAGTTCCAAATAAAATTACCACAGTAATCCTTTGTATTTTAATTAGTATAACTATAATAATGGTTTCCAATGCAAGTCACGAGGATATATTGTCTACAGGCATACCAACAGTTATATTCTGCACATTTTTCTGCACATCAAAACAACTTCACAAGAAGCACATCAAGCACCTGTTATTTGTTAGCATTGCAAGATAACGCAGGTGGGTCAAAACCATTATATTGTTAAGGACAGTAAAGATAGAGGGTATATTTATATCGATATCGTGACACATGTTGGCATGCCTGAACAGCTGTAAGTGTGGCATTTTCAGAGGTGTTAGGGTGGCGAGGAATTGAGCCATACCATTTTCAACTTTCTGTCATGAGACAAAAGGAGTCAATATAGCATACTGTTAGGGATTTCTATTTCATTAAAGTGTCACTGGTTGTAATTGAGGTATTGTGCTTGTTATGGTGGGTACGATCTTTAATTATTTATGATTGAACATCGTATGCAATGTTATGAGCCCGGTGTAATTAATTTAACCTGTAGACAGCTTAGTTTCATATAGGAAGATATTTGTGTTCAAGTGTGTACAGAAACGAGTGAGGTGAGGCTTGGTGCAAACTACCCCCCTTTCGTTCACATTCCATTCTACCCCTATCGTCCTACACTCGTAACCCTATTCATTCTCCCCCCTTTCTTCCAACCCCCTTGCTCTTCTTCATTGCCTGACGTACGAATGATTTGATTATAACTAGGTAATAATGTATTTGGCTTTTCTAATCATAATTAATGTTTAAAAGATATATCATAGAGTTCTTGGTAAAAGTAATACTTTAATTCAGCAAGTATATAATGAGTTGAGATTAATACAGTTTGAGAAGTTGGTATCAGAGCCAGGTGCGCTAAGGTTATATAAACCGCTAGTACCGTAACCACAGGTAGTGTATTATCCACCACCATCATAAGCTGCTCTGCCCTGAGTTCGTTTGTAAAAGAATCACCATGAGTTGAATAAGTATCGCCTAGGATTTTTTCTATGTTTATTGATTGCTTTCACTTACTCTCTTGGAGGGTATTTATATAACTATTATTTATATAACTAGTATTGATATAACTATGTATTATTTTTCTTAAGAGTTTCTTTATTATTTCACATCAATGTTTCTCAAATTTGATATTTTCACTAGAAGTAACTTTTGTGTATAATTAATCATTTAAATAAATTATAATTATATTTTACATACTCTTTACATTTTACCTTTATATGCTAATATATTATTCTTTTGATTGTTGGGATAAATCTAAGTCAAAGTAACTAAAGATAACTAATTCTGAACGAGTGATAAGAAAGGAATAACATTGGGTTTTTTAGGCTAAAACAGCCATTTGATATCGACTGATATTTTATGAACTTGCCACATCTTTTCACCTACCAAGGTTTTAGTGACTACAAAGAGAGTTGCTAGTTTTGTGGAAGTTTAACATACCACTTATTCTTGACTGAAACTGATAGTCATATTTTCCGCATTTTGTGAGGCTAAATAATAAGTCTTCGTTTTTGTGGTGTTTAGTGGAATGTTTCTTTATGTTATGGGTTCGAACCCCGCTCGTAACGTAACTATACACGTCTACAGTGAGGTAACGGAAGTTTGATGATGCAGAGTATTTCAGTCCTTATCTAGCTGTGCAATAGATCGTTAATACAATCCATCCTAAAATACGGTTGCCAGCTTCATTTTAATTTTTGACATACCAATTTTCCTGGATGGCATAGAATACATACCGTAGTCATTTTCTTTATTATATATATCTACGGTAGTTCATCAACTAATTTACTTTCGGAATACGATTATCTTGAGTTAATAGGCATAGGCCAAATAAACAATGGTTCGTGGCCAGTAAATGTTTGTAAACTGCTTTGTAAAAAGTGAAATGATAGTAAAATGCTATATATCAAATAAGATTAATATGTAAATCGCCCATGATCAAATTGTACAAAAGGCTAATACACTATTATTGTTTGTTTGTTTTGTATAACCAACCTTTCCTACACAATAATACCCCCCCCCCCCCTCAAATTTAACTACGCCATCTATGGTACATAATATGCAACAGATTCAGGGTGGGGGGAGTGAGCGATCTTACTAATATCAGAGCGAAAGACTCTCAGCGAAATTACCATAGGTGGCCCAGTCGGAAAGGTGACCGACTGTACCGGGGTCGACCCAGTCCCAATGGATGTTTTCGCCTGCCAGTGACGTCATCTGGGACTGGGTATACCTGGGTAAAGTCAGCCCCATAGACTACATAATATAACCTAGACACGAAAGAAGACGCCACAAATCTGTAAATAGTGAGCCGCGCGTTCGAGAGATGGCAGCACGATCGCAAAGGACAATGGGAGGGGAGGGTCCCCACACAGACATTATATTGACTATCCTTGTCCTTGGTCCTCATTAATTCGTAATAATCCCTACCTTGTACTAATAACGCTATTAATAAGCAATTGAACATTATCCAGAGACTCTGCAGACATGACATAGTTAAATAGACATAAGTAGAGGCTACTGTAAAGGCGCCAGTCATCGTGTAATTGTCGTCATTATGAGGAGGTACACAAGCAAAACTCCTCCAACACCCGCCATTGTTGATATGAGATTCGGGAGTTGCCAACGTTAATGGTGGGACAAAATATCCCTAGATGTCATAAGTATAAATGTCCAGTTTTAGTGCTACTTGACAAATTAACATCTACATAACATGTAACATACTAATATATATTCAAAATGACAATTTAATTCTTGTTGTGTTGCTTGAAGGTATACAGCTTGCATCATATATGAGTAGCCTATGTTGTATAGTGTATATGTATACTTAATGTTTTCATCTTGCTTATATATACAGTATATCTAATTTATACTAAATAATTTACAAGTGTTTTTACCAACATTAATTAACTCTTAACCCGTATAGCCCCAGCGACGCGTCGGCGATGTATGTAACGCACAGCCCCAGAGACGCGCCTGGCGCGTCACCCTAATTGCGCCGACCGTAACCTCAGGTGTAGCCACTCAAGAGGGCTCAGATTTGTATGGGACCTGTGTACGTATCCCACGCAACCGTGCCGATGGTTGAAAACTCTCAAAGTCCAATGCATGCGCGCGAGCGCGCAATAACCTGTTTTTTTGGGATAATTGCCTTCAATTTTTTACTCTTGTAAAATCCATATTCGGGGGCTCTGTAGGACCATTTTTTAAGCTTTTTGAGCGGTTTTTCGTGGTTTTTCCTTCATTCCTAACCCATTCGCTATTGTTTCTGGAATAAAACCATTTTTTGAAAACCGGCCGGGTTCTGGTGCGCAAACATTACAAAACTAGCCGGGGCTCCACGGGTTAAATACATTCCCTCTTTAATCTATTGCTCCCTCGTTTTGTGGATATTCCCTTAACTTTGGAAACACTGCAGCAAGCCAGCTGGCAGGCGCGCGCGGCGCACAGACTATCTATATAATAAGGACAAGCCACTGAGGTGCTTTGCTACAGTACAATACAATAGTGCTGCCACCAAATCCCTAGGACGCGCGGCAAACTAACCGTGTGACGTCACGCTCTCGAGTCTAGGTTATATGTAGTCTATGGTCAGCCCTGGGGACCGAGTTGGGCTGGTTTAACCTGGGTGATATTGACGTCACTTATGACAACAAACAAGATGGCGGAAAATGTCGGGTACGGTGAAGAGCTCGTCCTCAGTGATGAGAGTGCTTGGCTTTTTACACAAGCTCTTGGGTTTTTGCGCTGACCATGCGATCTTGGAAGTTTTAGTAGGGATCTAAGATTTATTTTGGGGAGTTAATATGTTTTTTTTTTTTTGTGGGAATATACCTTGTCCTTGTCTAACACATTAATGTGTTGTTGTTATTTATCATATGTTGCATGTATTTAAATAATGTTTCGCATGCCATCATAATATTCAGAATACAGAAAAATAGGTAGAAAATCCTTTATCAGTGCCTCTTTATTGGAACAGCCATATTGAAATATCAGCCAATCCGAGAGCTGTAACCCGGCGTGGGTAAAGTCAGGCTCAATTTTCCCAATCTTTAGGTCAGACCTGTCTTCAAATCGCGAAAACAGAAACAGGCCTGGGTCGACCCAGGCCCATAAAAAGCTTGCGAAAACGCGCCTTTTGTATATTGTGAGTTTTCTAAAACCTAAACATTCTAAAAACTCGAAACGTTAGAGAATAAAAATGCATTGCTCTTCCCTGTGTTTTCTCCTCCACCTAGTCCATCTACCTGTCAATATGGAACATATATATATATATATATATATATATATATATATATATATATATATATATATATTGTTATGTAATCCAGATTTAAAATCGATTATGAAAGCCAGATTAGTATATTAGTTAAGTTTCCCACTCATGTGTTTGATTCTCGAGAGTTCTTAACCTGTCAGTATATAGCCTCTCCCAGCCTTGAGTCATTACATTCACAAGTGCAGTAGAATATTCTAATTTCTCTAGTAATATATATATATACCCCCTGAGTCCTCGCAGTTTTCACTCTTAGACCAGCTGACTATCACGCCTGTTCTCTCTCTGTACATAGTGACCATTATACCTATAGTCATCCTCCTATGAAATGAGCTACAAGGTGGTGTCCCTCGCCCTGTGCGGTGTTGTCAAATATTCAAAGCTTTAACAACAAATGTTAGTTTTTCAGGCTATTAACAAATTAATTTTAGCTTTTATGACTATATATATTATATTACAATTTTTAAAGGTTATGTGGTGTTAAGAAACATATAATTTTAAGGATATATAGAAGGAATTTATACAACATATGGCACGCTATTTAGAACATGCTGCCATTTTTCTGGGGACAGCTATAAATAGATTGAAGGAGTGGTAGGATATGCGACGTTGCCAAGTAATGTCAATGCGGTTCTGTTGGCTAAGCACGCACTCACACACACCCCTACAGATACACACACAAACACACACATACATACACAATCTCCAAAATGCAATATAGCACAATGTAATCCCATCAAAAGAGAGAGAGAGAGAGAGCTGGATACGAGTAATGGCAACGCTTTAAATGGCCTCAAACTATGACAACAACATCACCCAGGTCAGACGGTCACTAACCCTCATTCATAGCGCGACCACCATAGAAGGAAAAACTCGCAAAAGTTACTTCTCATCTTCATAGCCAGGCAAGGGAGATGCTGTACAATGTAAATAGGTTTATACAAATATAGCCTACCTATTATTTCGTTTCTGTAACTTTTATACAAGAATACCAATAACCCTTCCAGACATAAACACTTTTTTTACATTTATTTCAAGTTTCCCTTCTAAATGTGGTTTTCCTTGGTTTCCCGTTTTCTAAAAGGTTTGTTTTGGTAGAAATCTGGCACCACCGCACAGGGCGACCTTGACCTCCTTGGAGCTCATTTCAGTTGAGTTTGACTATAGTGAAGTGACATATCTCTCCTGGCTACCTTCAAACGTTTAAGCAGTCTGCATTCCTGTTCTGTGATTGGGGAGTTGAGTATATAAGTGTGTCTCCTATCATAGCCTAGTTATTATTCTTAGTGATATTGTGTATTATTAAAAGTTTATCTAATGATCAATTAATTGTTATCAGAAGTCATATAATTTCTGTCTTTCCTTTTGTTTGCTTTATCATTAAAGTTATAGGCGTAAAGTATTAAATTAATTTGTGATTAGTTTCCAAGTTTGTGAATTTGATCAGATTAATTTAGTTGTTGTTGTTGTTGCTGTTCCCTAAGCTGCCTGGCCGAACAACCCCGAGTCCCTGAGGAAGGCCATGGCCACGATTGGGCTTTCCCACAGAGCTCTCATTGAGTGTAGATTGTGTTGTTGGCGTAAGTGGTTGTGTGAAATGCAGTCTTCTATGATGTGTTTAATGGTATGGGGTACTGTGTTACATCCCGGGCAGGCGTCGACAACGGAGTCATCCAGTCTCTTCTGATAGCTCAGGAGAGCTGGATGGTGTCCGCATCTCAGCCTGGCCAGGTGGACTCTGTCCTCGCGAGGAAGGGAAGATTCGGAAGGATGGATTTCGGGAGGTCTTGCTTGCAGCTGCGTGTTGTCTGTGAGTGAGTGGATGGATCGGCGAGAGATATGAGTATGGATGTGCTTCTGGAAGTTGGTTCGGGGTGGGCAGGGAAGGAGAGAGGACAGTAATTGTGTGTGATACCATGTGCTGGGTGTTGTTTTGATATTTCTTGGTGTCTGTGGGTGTGTTGCCATGTAGTTTAGTGGGTGGTCTTGGTTCGTGGAGGCTGCTGCCAGGAATTGAGTGCCTCTCATGTCCAGATGGTCTTTGACTTTGAGGATTTTGGTTTCCTGATGTAGGTGATCTGTGGGTGCAGTAGCTGTGCAGCCTGTAATGATCTTCAGGGCTTTGTTTTGAATAGTCTGTAAGGTCTTATGATGTGTTTCAGCTAGGTTAGAAGCCCAGGCTGGGCTTGCGTATTCCATCACTGATCTTATGTATTGTTTATATACTGTGGTGGTAGTTTCTTTGGTGTGTCCAAATTTTGTGTGAGCAAGTGACCTGAGGGCGTTAAGTCTGGGTGTCAGTTTCTTTTTAATGTTTGTGGTGTGCTGTTTGAATGTCATATGAGTATCATATGTTACTCCTAGGATTTTGGGTGTGTGTGTATGTGTTAGGGGTGTGTTGTTTATGGTGAGTTGAGGGATGTATTCGTGTTCTCCTGTCCAGCTTGTGAGCAGGGTTGCGGTGGATTTGGCTGGGGCTAGATTAAGTCTGTTTGTAGTGCACCAGCCATGTAGTGTGTTGAGATAGGGTTGAAGGAGATCTGTTGCTCTTTTTGGGTCATGGTGTGTGCATGTGAGTGTTATGTCATCGGCATAGGAGGCTAAGTTTATTTGGGGCGTATTGGGTGTAGTTATATCGTGCATGTACAGATTGAAGAGTGCGGGCAATAGGACGGATTCTTGTGGGACTCCGTTTGGAAAGTTTCTGATTTTAGATGACTGACCGGCAAAAGATACGTGTGCACATCTGCCTGCTAGGAAGTTGGCCAGCCACCTTTTTGTGTTGTTGTGCATGTTTGTGTTGTAGATTTTGTTTGTTAGGTTGTGGCGGGGGATGGCATCTAAGGCTTTACTAATGTCGAGTGTGGCTAATAGTGATCTGTGTGGTGGTCTAGCTGAGTTGATGCCGTCAAAAGCTCTTTGTGTAAGGTCTGTGAGAAGAGTGTTTGTGGAGTGCAGTGGTCTAAAGCCATGCTGTGTTGGAGCTAGGGGTAGGTCGGGTGTAATTAGTTGTAATACAAGGCGTTCCATGACTTTGGAGGGGGAGCAAAGGAGCGTGATGGGGCGGTGCGAGGAGGGTAGCGTGGGGTCTTTGTTGGGTTTGGGGAATGTGGTGATGATACCATGCTTCCAAATGTCTGGTATTGTGTTGTGTGAATAACTGTAGTTTGATATGTTAGTGAGTGCTTATATGCCTTGTGGTCCCAGGTGTCTGAGGTGTATGTTGCTTATGTTGTCTAGGCCACAAGCGGGTGAGTGCTTGAGATTGTTGATGATATGCTTTGTCTGGTGATTGGTGAAGGATGTATAGTCAGGGTCTGTGGGGAGTTGTCTCTTACGTCAGATGACATGTCGGTCGTCTTTGTGAGGTTTTAGGTGGCTGACATGTGAGAAGTGATTGATGAGAGTGTTTGCTTGTTGTTTAGATGAAGGAGTAGAGTCTGTTGTTGTGATTGCAGCATGTGATTGTGTTGTGTCGCTGTTGGAAAGTGTGATGTTGTTTAGTGTGTTGTAGAGTTTTTTGGGGTTTGTTTTGTGATCAAGTGTTTGTAGGAAGTTACTCCAATTTAGTTTTTGTTGTTCTTGTATTTTGTTGTTAGTCTGGGTGTTGAGTGCTTGGATTTGTTGTGTGATGTCTTGTGTGTGGGGTGCTGGGGACTGTTTCAGTATGTCGCGTTGTCTGATGAGGTTTTGAATTTCTGGTGTGAAGTTGGGGTTGTGTCTTTTTCTGTTACCTCTTGGAATGTGTTTCTTGTCAGCGTTTTGTCGATAGTTTTATTGAGTATGTGTACAGCATTGTTGATGTTAGTGATGGGTGTACTGTTTATAGTTGTGAAGTGTTGTTCTGTCTCATTTGTGAATGCTTCCCAGTTAGCTCTTTTATAATTGGTGTATGTGTGTTTGTGGCTAGCTGGGGTGAGTCTGGTTTTGGTGATGATAATGATCGGGACGTGGTCAGAGCCTAAGGTTCTGACCACCCTCCAGGATGTTGTGGGGGCGAGTTCTGGGGAGCAAAAGGTGATGTCTGGAG
Organism: Paralithodes platypus; assembly: GCA_032716605.1. Classification (NCBI taxonomy): domain Eukaryota; kingdom Metazoa; phylum Arthropoda; class Malacostraca; order Decapoda; family Lithodidae; genus Paralithodes; species Paralithodes platypus. The sequence goes on along the minus strand of CM064542.1, from coordinate 20,198,661 downwards.
ATGATGGGTTATAGAGGGCTTGGTGAGGAATATGGGTATGTTGATGGATATCGTTAAGGATGATGAGGTTATCAGTTTGGTTTTGTAGTACCAGCCCTCTGTCTGTGTCGGGGTTGTCGACAAACCAGGCCGACGTCTTGGCGTTGAAGTCACCACCCAAGATAATGTGTGGGTGTTTGTGATGTGTTGTAAGTGTGGTCTGTATTCATTTGATACTGTAGGGGATGTTTGGGGAGGGATGTATGTGTTTATGATGGTTATGTTGGAGTTGTTGCCAGTGCGTATTTTAATTGATTGTATTTCTGTTGTGTTATCATTTGGGGGGAGGAGGGATTTGGTTTGTACACTGGTAACTACGTATGATATTTTTGTGTGTAATTTAGTTACCCCTTATGGTATTTTTTTGCAGAAGGAATATTTTCTCAAGTGTTGACTTTATTGTTTATATCACATTTAAATAGTTGTATTAATTACTTGTATTGCTTCGAATAATATTGTGTGGATTCCCCTAAGTTATTAAACAGATATTAACCATTTCCAGTGATCTTGAGAAAATATTAATTTTCATGTGATATAGCTATTTTTACCTTGCATTGCTTCAGTAAAGGTATAGAGTTATTTATGTTTTCACTTGCATATTTTCTGATAATCATAGTGCATTTATATTCTTATTGTTTGTCCTAAAGAGACTGATTTTATTGTTACATTAAAATACTTACTTTAATTAAATTAAGAACTTTTAATCTAGTTTTCCTTGAATCTGGATATTGTTTAGTGTGTTCTGACATCAGTCTTGAATTTAATATTTAATCTATTGTTTGTGTCATTTCACCTCGCCCTAAAACATAACATTGGCGAGCTTGAACCAGGATCTTCGGGACTTGTTTAAGAATATATTAAATTATTTGCTTGTGTACTATTACATTTTCATGATGTCTTCTTCAACTATTTCTACCTTTGAGGAAGCTAAAGATTGTGTAGAGAGTGTTAAGACAGTTGTTGAGGTAGAAAGTAGGAATAAAAATGAACTCAAAGTTCTTGCACAATACCTGCAGCTTGCTCCTCCTTCAAGTGCTCATAACAAATCAAATTGTCGACACGATTAATCAGAAACTGTTTAATATAACTCCTTCAGTTGACACAAATATGAATAAACAAATTGAACTTGCAAAGATTCAAGCTCGCATTCAGGAAGCTCAAGCACAACAGGCACAAGCTGAAGCACAGGCTCGTGTTCAGGAAGCTGAAGCACAGGCTCGTGCTCAACAAGCACAGGCACAAATTGAAATTGCTAAGTTAGACCATGAGTACCGCATAGGTCATCTAATCCTGATAATGTTGATGTGGCCAAAATTTTTAGACTTGTCCCTGTCTTTAATGAATCTGATGTAACTAAATACTTTCAATTGTTTGAGAAGGCAGCTAATGGTTTCAAATGGGCCAAGCAATATTGGCCAATACTCCTTCAGAGTGTACTCACTGGTAAAGCTCAAGTTGTCTATGCATCTTTGTCTCAGGATCAGTCTGATAATTATGATGTAGTTAGGAGCCTGATTCTTAAAGCCTATGAGCTTCTTCCTGAAGCCCACAGAGCTAAATTTAGGACCACTTGCAAGCAGGATAAGTAATCTAATGTTGAGTATGCCAAAATTAAAGAAGATTTGTTGGATCAATGGTTAAACTCTAAGAATGTAAATGCTGACTTTGATAAATTTAAGCAGATTATCTTATTGGAGGACTTCAACAGATGTGTTAGGAAGGATGTAAGTTTATATATTGATGAGAAAAAGGTAGACCCTGTTTCTGATGCTGCAATTTTAGCTGATGAGTATGTTCTCACTCACAAACATTATACAGGTAATCAAATAAAGAGATATGAGAGTAAATATGTAGCCTCTTCTCAGAGTACAGGTGTAAAGAAGGAGAGTAAAGATAATGTTTCTCAGGAAGGAAATACTAGTTCCACTTCTAACTTCTCTAAGAAGAAATGTAATTATTGTGGTAGACTAGGTCATGTTGCTGAGAAATGTTTCAAGAAACAGAGTGATACTAATAATAAACCTGCTAATATTCAGTCAGTTGGTCTGGTGTCCACTCTTGAGAGTTCCCAATTTCTTATAAATGACTCGGTTTCACACGCTTTGAGTGCTTCGGAGAGTAACGTAAGCTCTACTGATAAAGCTCCTCTTTTGAGCAGTAATTCTGTTGTACCTGCTTTGAATGCTTTGAAGGGTAACGTGAACTCTACTGATAAAGCTCTTCTTTTGAGCAGTGATGTGGGTGACACTCAAGAGTTCCTATGCAAATTTCCTGTCTGATGGTTTTGTCAGTTCACTTTATGGCAGTGACAGGAAATCGGTTAACATTTTACGAGACACAGTTGCTTGCCAGTTCCTACTAGTGACCAGTGTTTTAGGCTCTAATAATTCCTCTGGTGAAACTGTAATGTTGCAGGGTTTAGGGAGTAATTATTTTTCTGTCCCTCTGTGCAGAGTGAATCTTGAGTCTGACTTTGTTCAAGGTCCAGTGATGGTAGGATTGGTTGAGACACTGCCTATGTCTGATGTGACTTTTCTCCTTGGCAACGACATTGCTGGGGGTCAGGTTTGTCCAGCTCCTCGGTTGTCTAGTGAACCGGTAGCTGGAGTCGAGGACGGCTCCTCTGATGTGTTTCCTGCAGGCTGCATGTGCTGTCACTAGGGCAAAATTTAAAGTTACTAGTGATTTAGAGGGTGATGAAGATGATGATGTTCTCTCGGCTGGTACATTCCTTGCTATTTTAAACCATTCAGATGATGAGGCAGTTCCCCGCAGTGTGGATAATTTGTCACCTCGTAAGTTGGTAGAGTTGTAGCAGGCTGACCCAGAGTTGGAAGGTTTAGCTAGTTCTGCTTGTAGTGAGGAAGAGTCAGCTAGTGCTTCTACTTGTTACTATTTTAAGTCAGGAGTATTAATGAGAAAGTGGAGACCCCCAACGTCATCAGCAGACTGTGAATGGGAGGTTGTGCATCAAATTGTCATACCTCAAGTTTGTAGGCAGGATATCATTAGGGTGGCTCATGACTCCAGTTTGGCAGGACACGTGGGAGTGAGGAAGACTGCAGCCCGTATTCTGAAGCATTTTTACTGGCCAGGTATTTTCAAGGATGTTTCCTGGTATTGCAAATCTTGTCACACCTGTCAAGTAGTGGGGAAGTGTAATAAAAAAGAGAAAGTTGCACCACTCGTTCCCATTCCTCCCTTTGAGGCGCCATTCACTCGGGTGTTAGTTGATATTGTAGGACCTCTTCCCAAGACTTCTTCAGGGTTTTCCTATTTGCTGACACTCATTGATATGGCTACTCGTTATCCTGAAGCAATCCCTCTCAGAAATATTTCGGCGAAGAATGTAGTGAAAGAAATGCTTGGGTTCTTCACCAGACTTGGATTGCCTAAAGAAGTACAGTCAGATCAAGGGAGCAATTTTATGTCCAATGTTTTTAAGCAGTCTTTGAAAGAGTTGGGCATCACACAGATCACGTCTTCTGCATATCATCCTCAGACACAGGGAGCTCTGGAGAGATATCATGAGACACTCAAATCTATGCTGAGGAAATACTGCTTGGAACACCAGAAAGATTGGGACAAAGGTCTTCCTTTTGTGCTGTTTGCTTCAAGAGAGTCTCCAAATGAATCACTAGACTTCTCACCTTTTGAACTACTCTTCAGGCATGAAGTTAGAGGTCCTATGAAGTTGTTGAAGGAGTTTTGGCTGTCGAAATCGGATGACGTCAACCTACTGGAATATGTGGCGAACTTTATGGAGCGGTTATCAAAAGCGTTCCAGCTACCTCGAGAGAATTTGGGAACTGCACAGGACAAGATGAAAACGTGGTATGACAAGAACTTAAGAGTACGCCAGTTTCAGCCAGGTGATCAGGTCCTAGTTCTACTGCCAGTACACGGACAACCTCTTCAAGCCAAGTTTAGTGGACCGTACACGGTGGAGAAGAAAGCTAGTGATGTGAACTACGTTATTGCCACGCTAGATCATAGGAAGAACAAACAATTTTGTCACGTCAACATGGTATAATTGTACCACAGGAGAGACCCTCATAAACCCATCTGCACTGTAGCTGTTCCTCAAGACCCCGAAAGTGAGGCACTCCCATGCAGTATGAGCTTGAGTGATAGCCTGGGGCAGAATGTTGCTATCATGAGTGATCTGGAGACTAAGTTATCTCATCTAACCCCTGAGGAGAGGCAGGAATTCACGGCTCTACTCCAGAAATACCATCAAGTGTTCCGAGATACTCCAGGAAGGACAATCATTTTGATGCACGATGTTGATGTTGGAGATGCGAAGCCAATTAAGCTGCCAGCCTACCGTGTGCATCCCTTAAAGGTTCCCCTGATCCAGAAGGAGATTGACTACCTACTCACCAACAAGATGATTGAGGCCTGCCAAAGTGAGTGGAGTTCTCCTGTCACCTTAGTTCCTAAACCAGGTGGATCACAACGGCTCTGTATTGACTATGGACATGTTAACCAGATCACCAAAACAGACACCAATCCAATACCTCGCATGGAAGATTGTATAGATAGGATTGGAAAGGCACAGTACATCAGTAAGTTTGACTTGTTAAAGGGATATTGGCAAGTACCTATGACTCAGCGTGCTAGGGATATCTCATGTTGTGTGACTCTTGGTAAAACTTTTGCATGTTCTGTGATGCCATATGGTATGAAAAATGCACCTGCAACATTTCAAAAACTCATGAACATTGTAACCGAGGGTTTGGAAGGATGTGTTGTGTATATTGATGATGTATTGATCTTTAGTGACACCTGGAAAGATCACCTGTGCCATGTCATTAACTTTCTTGATCGTTTGCTTCAAGCTAATCTTGTTGCAAATATGTCTAAATGTGAATTTGGTCAAGCTAAAGTCCAGTATCTTGGTTATGTGATTGGTAATGGACAAGTGGTGCCACCAAAGGCTAAAGTTCAAGTGATAAGTGATCTTTCCAGACCTAAGACTAGGAAAGAATTGCAAAGATTTCTTGGTATGGTAGGATACTACCGCCGGTTTGTTCTAAATTTCTCAATCTTCGTGTCACCACTCACAGATCTTCTGAAAAAGGGAGTTAAATTTGAGTGGAATGAAGCATGTGAATCCTCTTTCAACAAACTCAAAGCTATCCTTTTGAGTCAGCCAGTGCTCTCCACCCCTAACTTTGCTAAATCCTTTAAAATGGCGGTGGATGCTAGTGATACAGGAGCTGGGACAGTTTTGTTGCAGGAGGATGACCAAGGTATTGAACATCCTGTATCTTATTACAGCAAGAAGTTCACTCCACCCCAAAAGAATTATTCAACTATTGAGAAGGAACTTTTGGCTCTGATTTTGGGATTGCAAATTTGTTCTTTATATTTGTGTTCAGGCTCAGATCCTATTGTTATTTATACTGATCACAACCCACTGAAGTTTCTTAGTAAATTTAAAGATAAAAATCAGAGATTGACCAGGTGGAGTCTCCGTCTTCAAGAATATCCTTTAGATATAAGACATTAAAGGGAAAGAAAATGTGATTGCAGATTGCTTGTCTAGATTGTAGCCTAATTGTTTTGAAGTAATACAAATTTCCCCTGTAAATTTCTTTCCTTAGGGGGAAGGTGTTATGTAATCCAGAATTAAAATCGATTATATAAGCCAGATTAGTATATTAGTTTAATTTCCCACTCATGTGTTTGATTCTCGAGAGTTCTAAACCTGTCAGGATTTAGCCTGTCTCTCCCAGCCTTGTGTTCACGAGTGCAGTAGAATATTCTAGTTTCTCTGGTGAAATATATATACCCCCTGAGTCCTCACAGTTTTCACTCTTAGGCCAGCTGACTATCACGCCTGTTCTCTCTCTGTACATAGTGATCATTATACCTAGTGAAGTGACATATCTCTCCTGGCTACCTTCAAACGTTTAAGCAGTCTGCATTCCTGTTATGTGATTGGGAAGTTGAGTATATAAGTGTGTCTCATATCATAGCCTAGTTATTATTCTTAGTGATATTGTGTATTATTATAAGTTTATCTAATGATCAATTAATTGTTATCAGAAGTCATATAATTTCTGTATTTCCTTTCGTTTGCTTTATCATTAGTGTTATAAGTGTAAAGCATTAAATCAATTTGTGATTAGTTTCCAAGTTTGTGAAGTTGATCAGATTAATTTAGTTACCCCTTATTGTATTTTTTTTCAGAAGGAATATTTTCGCAAGTGTGACTTTAGTGTTTATTTCACATTTAAATATTTGTATTAATTACTTAATTGTTTTTATGAATATTGTGTGGATTTTACCATGCATTGCTTCAGTAAAGGTATATAGTTATTTATTTGTTCACTTGCATATTTTCTGATAATCAGTCCATTATATTCTTATTGCTAGTCCTGAAGAGACTCATTTTATTGTTACACTATAATACTTACTTTAATTAAACTAAGAATTTTTAATCTAGTGTTCCTTGAACCTGGATATTTTTGAGTGTGTTCTGACATCGGTCTTGAATTTCTTATTTAATCTATTGTTTGTGTCATTTCACCTCACCCTAAAACATAACAATATACTGTATATACACTATACAGGTATATAATTATATATATATATATATATATATATATATATATATATATATATATTTATAGAGCGAGAGAGAGAGAGAGAGAGAGAGAGAGAGAGATTGCGGCATAGATCAGATATTAATGGTTTTTGTTTAGTGCCTTCCAGATTCTGTAGGCTCGTGGATGTTTCCAGTTTGCTCTCTTGCCTGTGTCTGGACTGCCGACTGGGTCTTCGGTGTCGGGGTTGCTCGAATTCGTGAGAGAAAGTTCTGGGGGTGGATTCACTAACGGTCGTACGATCCTAAACTCCCTTGCCGTTCCCTTACGACTCAACGCTGATATTCACGAAGCGTCGTAGCGGCCATCTTTGATCGTACCTATCGCAAAGGGTGGTCCGGACCACCCTTACATGAATATGACCCGGATATAGGTACACACATATTGATTACACAACCCGCGACCATAACAAATTCGTCTGTTGTATAGCTCTTTATGTCACACTTAAGTCATTATTGAGGCAATAATAGCGCAATATGATTGTTAACTTGTGTTTACAACACCATTAAGGTATTTAATACAAAGTATGATAATATTTGTATCTTTAATGTCTTATGACAGGCCGAATTAAGCTATGAATATAGACCGGCAGCCCAGAGCGTTTTGTTCAAACGAACAAGGTACCAATATCTGAGTACTTGATCATTTATAAAGTACCCAGACATATGCAGATATGGACGTCTACCGGGGCCCCCCTGCTGCAAGTGGCCCCTAGGGGCCCCAGAAGGGGCCCAAAAAATCATCTAGATCAAACATAGGAGGTACCATATAAACCTTACTTTAGAAGTATTAGGACATCACATGGAGTATATAATGGTCCCTGCCAGACAAAATGTCTGCTGCAAAATGGCCGCCAGACGCACAGTAAAGGGCCCCCTAATTTGATCTGGTTCAAACATTGGAGGTACCACTTGAAACAAATTTTAGTGGAACAAGTACATTCCAATGAGTATAGAATGGCTCCTGCCAGACAAATTGTCTGCTGCATAAGGCCTACCAGACACCCACCAAATGTTGGCCCCAAGGCAGAATTAGGCTAGATCAACTTTGAAAATACCACATAAAACTAAGTTTAAATGAACAAGGACATCCAACACAGTACAAAATGGCCCCTGCCAGACAAATTGTCTGCTGCATAAGGCCTGCCAGACACTGCCTAAATGTTTCTCATATATGTATATACTATATATATATATATATATATATATAGAGAGAGAGAGAGAGCTTATGGTAAGCTTAACATTTGAATGGCGAGCTGTGTGTAGTGAACACCATACTACTGGGCGGCAATATTAAGCTCCATTCCCGCCTAAAATCGTAATTTTACGATAAATATCGTTATTACTTATTCATATGCACCAATTGTTTGTTTAATATGAAGATAGTAACATGTAACAACAATAAAACAATTGGGAATAGTGTTTGGATGATCAAAAACGCAAATTATTGCTGACCGGTCATGCATGAAATGTGAGGCAGCCGCGATGTATATCCTCTCCTCTCGGTGCCTGGAGAGAGGCTGAGGGTGTGAGGGTTGTCTCTCTCTCTCTCTCTCTGTCTTTCCCACGCATAGACATAGGCAACACCACATCCTAGGATCGGCTTGGAGAAATTGGCACCATAAATACACCAATAAATATGGTAATAAGAGGAAAAATAGGTGATAATTGAAGGGTGGGAAAGGAGGGTCACATGTGGAGGAGTGATAGAAGGTATGGAGGGGAATTATCTCACTTAATCACCATTTCACTTGTTTTAAGTGCTACTGGGGCCTTTTTAAATGTTTTGTTATGCCTTACCTCTTAAGAGTATTCTCGCCTTGGCCCACCGGGTTAATTAGGTATTCGAAGTGATACTGTAGCCAACTCTTATCAAGTATGTTTCCTAAATGTCTGTCCACTCACCATTATTAGTATGTGAGAATGGTCTTAATTAATGCATACATTAATAACCGTACTGTCACTACATATGATTCAAATAAAATTCAGGCAACAAATTCCTGCTTGCCAAGGCCTAAAAATAAATAGTTACTCCTGTATATACTTTCAGGGTGGTTTTCTTTAGTTAGCGGTACTATGTTTGATGCCCATTTCTATATCATATTGAAATTCTGGATAATTTTTCATCAGAATGTTCAGTTAATTAACAGTAAATTATTTATAATGGTTAGCTGACTCCAACAACAGTAGAGACACTCAAGGCATGGTCACCTGACCTACCTGAAGTAATCTTACTGTTTTACAAAACACTCCTTTTGGCTTTCAAAAACATTCAGGCGATGATAACAAAGAAGCAGTGGATAGAAAGGTTATGGCCATGTCGGCAGATGCAGTTTTTAACACATCAAGGGGCACCATGCGGCCTTGGAAACATACTGCTTGCCTCTTGGACATCGTCACAGGAAAAGCACCATCTGTAGAAACATAAACATAATACAGGGAGCCTTGTTGCTGGTCATGAAAGCTGTGTTAAGTTTCAAGAGGAATGATTGGCAGATAAAGAAAGATTCTTGAAGCCCATCCAAAGAAAACAGATAGACAATCTTGCAAAGGAATACTCCATAAAGCATCTCACTGCCAAAGGAAAACCAGCTACTGAAAGCCTCAGAGGTGCTTTCATAAGAATACTAGTTACGTGTAATGGTAGATGGCCTTTATTTTCAATTTCACTCAATAAATGCTGGTGTTCCCCAGGGATCAGTTTTGGCCCCATCTCTGTTCCTCATTCATAACAATGATCTCATATCTACCACTCATAATCCAATACATTCCTACGCAGATGACGCAACACTCCACAGTTCCTTCACATTTACCAACTCTTTCACCCAACCAGATCTTATAAATTCAAAAATAAGCACTGCAATTTCTCTGAACCAGGACCTTTCTAGAATTGAAGAATGGGGAAAAAAGAATCTAGTTCCTTTAATGCACAGAAAACCAAGTACATTCAATTTTTTAACCGACAGAATCTCACTGACTCCCATATATTTTTTAATGATGTAAATATTCCCACTTTCCCTAGTATTGACATTCTCGGTGTAACATTAACTACTAACTTGAGCTGGACACATTATGTTAGAAGCATTGCTAAGAATGCCTCTAAACAACTGGGACTCATGTACAGAGTTCGAGAATTCTTCACTGACGAGCAGTTGGCCGTAATATATAAAAGTCATGTGCGTTCTCAGATGGATTACTGTTCACCTCTGTGGAGTGGAAGTGGAGTGGTTGCATTGAGGCAGTTGGACAAAATTCAAAATAAAGCTATTAGATTAATCAATAACCCTGCAATCACACAGGAGCTTCCTACATTATCCATACGAAGAAACGTTGCATCCCTTGCATTATTCTACAGATATTTTCACAGCAATTGTTCCGAGGAACTTGCTTCAATTGTGCCGCCTCTCCACATCTTTCCCCGTAGGACTAGGGCAGCTGAGAGCACCCATGAATTTACACTTTCTCCTCCACAATGCAGAACTTCTGCTTATCAAAATTAATTTATCCCTAGAACTACTACTCTTTGGAATTCACTTCCCTCGAATTGCTTTCCACAAACTTACAATCTACAAATGTTTAAATCCAGTTGTTACAAACATTTTATGAATGGAGGATGCCTTTAGGCACATGGACCTTTTTGTTTTATCTGTGTTTTTCCTTCCTCCGTTCATTGTCTTTAAAAAAAAAAAAAAAAAAAAATGCAGCTTCTCATAGGACGACCTTCAATCTCAGGCATGTCATGACCTTTCCAATCACAGAATACCCACTGTCAATTGTGCAATACGGATCATACGGATCAGGGCAACAGACAGAGAAGAACAAGTTGCTTGATAAGTTTGATGGACTACATGATGAATAAAAAACACCATCTGAGGAAGAGCACTTTATTGACAACGTTTTGCAGATAGCTTCATCAGGTCACTAACAAATACTGGTACCTAGGAGGCCTTAAATTCCGTCATGACATATTTAAGGCCTCCTAGGTACCAGTATTTGCTAGTGACCTGATGAAGCTATCTGTGAAACGTTGTCAATAAAGTCCTCTTCCTCAGATGGTGTTTTGTATCCATTCTGTCTACTTTTCAAGTACCACTCAGCACTACATGATTAATTCACAGTAACACCTTTTCCACTTATCAATGTGACTGTGACTGTTTTTTTTGTTTTTTTTATTTTTAGAAAAACAAAAATGTGACAGTGATTGATGGTGGGCTATTGATCTACTCATTCCTCTCCGTCATTGGGCGCATCACATTGTATGGAAACTTGGCTAGGTGGCTTTTGGAATACATCTGTGCCAGTCTAGGGAATGTGATTAATGTGTTTGTTTATATATATCGTCCGATTTCCCTAAAAGCAAGTTAGAGAAATCTACATAGAGCATCACTGGTCCAGCTCAATTATCCAGACAGAGCCGTCAGAAACTGTTACAAAATGGTTTATTCAAGGATCAGTTGGCAATTTATCTTCTCAAAGAATGGCAGGAATATGAGTATGGGCAAATCCTAGACAAGAAGACAGTTATTGTATCCCATGAAGGCGACTGTGCCCATCTCACATTCAATGGGGTAGATTTCAAGATGATATCCAGCCTATATTCAGGGTATTCATGAGGAAGCTGACACTCTCCTTGCATTCCATGCATCCAGTGTTACTGGAAATGTTGTGGTCAGATCATTAAATACTGATGTAATGGAGATTCTCCTCGGAATGCTAGTAAGGCACATAAGAAGTCCCAGGCCAACATAATACAATTGCATCCTTATGGAATGTGGGTCAGGAAATATCCGTAGATATATTGATATAAGCAGCATTGCCTTGGAGTCAAAGTAGAAGGGCCTAGCATCTGTCATGCCAGTTCTTCATGCATTTACTGGTTGTGATTTCACTGCAGCATTCTACAGAAAGGGTAAAGTCAAGCCACTAGAAATTCTCAAGAAAGACACAAGAGGAACACTCATCCGGCTCTTCAGCGATTGACATCTGAAGATGAACCACACCAAAACAAAGCAGAAGAATTCCTCTGTTCTCTGTATGGCATGAAGAGTGTGAAGGATGTCAATGAGTATAGATTCATAGGAGGAGGCTATAGGCACCAGCCGAACAGGGCGGTACTCCCAGGGAGTGCTACAGGTGGCAGCTAAGAATAACTGGAACTCCTGTTTCACCATCTGTCCTCCATTGCTAATCTTTTCCGTGCCTCACTAAAATAGAGGGAAACCACATATTGCCCTCCTAAACGCACTACACTGCAAGCACCTTATATACTACACTACCTTTTCAAAAATTCCTTAAAAAAGAAAAGAAATTACAGTTCAACAGAGTCATCAGGGGGGTGGGGGTTGGGAGTGGGGACCAGAAGTACCCCCAGTTGTTTGGCCCCGGTTGCCAACCCGTCAAAATGGTATGAATCGCTATCTTCCACTCATACAATCAATTTCTGCAACATTCATAGCCTTTCCTCTAACTTCAGATCTGTTGAACACCACCTCTCCTTTGACAACCCTGATATTTTTCTCACTGAAACCCAGTTGTCTGGGACTACTGATAGGAAACCCTTCTCTGTATCCTCTATTTCCTATTATGTCTATCCTCAGTTTCAAGCCAAAGGTGGATGTTGCATATATTGTATGTGCGCAACAAATTAAACAATCTTGCTTTTTCTCGTGTTCCCAACTATGATTCTTCTGAAATCTCAACTCTGGCTAAAGCTTTCTTGTCACACTCAAACTAATTATTTCTGTGCTGTTTATCTCTCCCCAAGTTCAACTGACTATCCAAAATTCTTTGACTATCTAACTTCTGGAACACATTCTATCCATCTCTCCTTTCGCAGGAATCTCCACCTTAGGAGATTTCAATGTTTACCACCGCCATTGGCTCTCCTCCCATTTCACTGCCCAACCTGGTGAAAAAGCCTACATCTTATCTATCCTAAATAACCTAGAGCAGTTAGTCCAACACCATACTCTCATCTAGTGTGGTAATGCTATGTGGATATTGTAAGTTTGTTTATTTCATAATTATATTACCCAATAAATATACAGTATATACATTTCCCCCCAGATATTATAATTAGTTTGTTGTCTTTACGTAAGTTTTGAATTGTAATTATTTTTTTTAGTACATATTTACGCAGTTTAGGTTTCAGTTCGTTTTGTAAGTTTTAAATTCTAATTTCTATTACGACCTTCAATATTTGTCGGCAATGTATATAACGCTAAACCCCAGCGCCGCCTTGGGTGCGTCGCTGTTAATTACTCCGATCCTATGGCACCTAGAGGGCTCATATTTGTATGGGAACTATATAAGTATCCCATGCAACAATGCCGAGGGTTCAAAACACTCAAAGTCCAGCCGCTTGCGTGTGAGCACGCAAAAACCTGTTTTTGCATGTGCTTGCCTACCCATTTCCCCTCTTGTAATTCCGACTTTCGGGCACCCCGTAGGACCTCTTAACCCTTAATTGGCGGCGCGCAACTTATGTCGTGTGAAATAAATATGGACTAAGTGGCGGTTCACAACTTATGTCGTGTGCCATTTTCACCACGTAATGTTGCTGAGAGAGAGAGGTGAGTGGTGGGAGGAGCGTAGCAAGCGTATGACTGCTCCAGACCACCGCGGAGGACCTACTGACATGAAACCCACCCTCCTCTACCCTCTCGCACTCACTACACAGGGAATTATGTAGGGAAAGTACCTAATTACATGGTTTTTGCACTTGTGTTGCGCGATCGTTGCAAGAGAACCAGTGGTCGTACAAGGATGGTTGGGGTGTCATTGGAAAGCTCTGTTTATGCCCTTTCAGGGATAGATACTTGTTTTATGCTATGGGTCTTATTTAGGCATGAACATTATCACATAAACAACCCTATTTATGGTAAAAACACCCCGCTGGGCGCTACGGTCAAATAGACCACCTAGCCCGCTAAATAAGGGTTAATGACCTAGGGGATCGTTTTTTGGGGGGTGTTTTCCTTCATTTCTAGCCCATTCCTGGCGTTTTCTGGATTTTGTTTTTGTTTACAACCTGCTGGTCCTGGGGTGTACATTTATTATTAATTAGCTGATGCTCAGTGGGTTAAACTTAGTTTTATATGGTATTTTCAAAGTTTGATCTAGTCTAATTCTGCCTTGGGGCCAACATTTGGGGGGTGTCTGGTAGGCCTTATGCAGCAGACAATTTGTCTGGCAGGAGCCATTCTATACTCATTGGGATGTACTTGTTCCACTAAAATTTGTTTCAAGTGGTACCTCCAATGTTTGAACCAGATCAATTTAGGGGGCCCTTTACTGTGTGTCTGGCGGCCATTTTGCAGCAGACATTGTGTCTGGCAGGGACCATTATATACTCCATGTGATGTCCTAATACTTCTAAAGTAAGTTTTATATGGTACCTCCTATGTTTGATCTAGATGATTTTTTGGGCCCCTTCTGGGGCCCCTAGGGGCCACTTGCAGCAGGGGGGCCCCGGCAGGTGTTCATATCTGCATATGTCTGGGTACTTTCTAAATGATCCAGTACTCAGATATTGGTACCTTGTTCGTTTGAACAAAACGCTCTGGGCTGCTGCTCTAATAGCCTACCTATGCCAGCCTAGACCTAGTCTAGGTTAATTGAAGCACACATTCATGTCCTGCGACAACACATAGCCTACCAATAGTAGATTTTAACACTCATTTATTGCGAATTTTTTTTATTCCAACTCCCCACCACATCTGGGTTAGATTAGGGTAGCCTATTTCCTCAACAAATTTGAAAGTATCACAGGAAAAAAATTATGAAAAAAATTACCCTAGGCCTAGCCTAAACAAATAAATAATAAATGGTGTTGTGAATAATGTTTTTTTTAGCCTAGCCTAGGCCTAGTTATGGCTATTTTGGCTAGAAATGTTAGATCTGCGTATGGTATTTTGGTTAGTTGTTAACTAGCTGTTATTAGTCCCATGTTGGTAATATATTTGATGATGGCAATAAGTCATGGGAGGTGAGGGGGACAAAGCCCCCCTCAACCTATCATTATATCCCATGGCCAACTGTTGGGTAATAGGTTGAGGGGGGCTTTGCCCCCCTCATCCCCCATGACTTATTGTCATCACCATATATATTTACAGCAGGGGGGCAAATAACAGCTGGCCGTGGGATAATTTTGTAAATAAATGCAGTCCAATTAGACGCGAACATAACCGAGCCTGCAACTTCATCTAAACTAGGAGGACAGTACGCCCGCTAACACCACCCTTACCAAGGTAAGAGTTGTGTTAGCGGGTGTACCGTCCGCTTTGTTTACATAGTCGCACACTCTGTTATATTCGCATCTAATTTGACTGCTGTTATTTGCTCCTGCTGGTAAAATATATGATGATGACAATGTCATGAGGGTTAGGGGGGGTCTAAGCCCCCCCTAACCCCATTATTGTATCTCATGGTCAGATGTTGGGTAAATTGTTTTGTTACCAACCGTGGGATACAATAATGGGTTGAGGGGGGCTTTGCCCCCGCAACAAAAATGGAGGTGTTATGAATACAAACAAATATATTACCCTAGACTAGCCTAGCCCCCCCCCCCCAAAAAAAAAATATATAAATAGGCCTATGCTAGGCCTATTTTGAAAAGGTAGGTAGGCGTTGAGGTGTTGTGAATACAAAAATATTACCCTAGGCCTATTTTGAAAATTAGGCCTAGGCTAAGTCTGGCATTTTGGCTTGGCTAGAACTGCCTTTGTAGGCATAGACATAGTAAAGTCTGGCATTTTGGTTTGGCTAGCCCTGTCTAGGTGTAGACATGGTAAAGTAGAACAATATACTGTGGTTAAGGTATAAATAATACACTAATCTCCCAACTAGCCTAACAGATGATTATCAATGATCAATCCGTCAGAAATCCTTTAACTTGGGCCACTAACAGGCTTCCCTGTTGCCTAGCTATGCTAATTTCTTATCATCAATTCACAAGATACTCTATTCCTCTTCCTGTTAGCTGTGGTGGATCGAATTAGCCATGCTAAACAATGAAAGGCTCATAAATTAAATTATATTAGGTTCTTCTTGGCGCTTCGGTCATGTGGGTGAGATATTGTTTATTTATAAAATGACTTAAGCTCAGTGAGTGGCCAAGCGCCTGATTGGTCAAGAGAAGCCTCGTGAAAATAACCGAAAGGGCGCCGTAAGGGAGCTTAACGATGCATTCATGAATACACCTTCCGCACTCCCTCAGGAACGATCGTAGGTTGCTGTACGACATCGCACGCTACGACCGTTAGTGAATCCGGGCCCTGGCATTTTGAGAACATCATATAAGCCTACCGAGTCTACGTAGTTTTGGCAGGAAGGGACTGGAGTTTTCGCAGAGAGGCTCCAGTCCTGGCGTTATTCTTGTCTTACAGTGTGCTGGCTTAATAATCCAATAGGGTTGATAGCCTCTGAAGTCCTATTTTACCCTAAAAAAAACAGTTTTGACATACGACCAGCTGATTTCATCCTGTTAATATCTCCTGTCCCCTTCCCTTTACATACTGTATTATACCTGTGATTGTAATATTACATTTTCATATTAGGAACTAGTATTTAACACTCAAAGAACGGGTGGTGGAGTATATTTCACTGTGCCGCCCAGCGTTTTTTTTTTACCATAAATGGGGTTGTTTCCGTGCTCTTTTTCATGCATAAACAAGAGCCAGAGCATAATACAATTATGTATCCCTGAAAGGGCGTAAATTGAGCTTTCCAATGACACCAGAACCATCCTTCTACGATCACTGGTTCTCTTGCAATGATCGTGCAACCGAAGGGCAAAATCGCTAAAATACGGTAATTTTGTTACATAAGTATGTGTGTAGCGAGTGAGAGAGGGTGGAGTAGTGTGGAGTACATGTCAGTGGGCCCACGACGGTCGTGGCGAGCGGTCATGAGGTAAGCTACGCTCTTCCCACTGCTCGTCTCTCTCTCAGAGCCAATATTGCGCCAAAATTGCACACAGACTAAAGTCCGCCGCCGCCACATAGTACAGATTTTTAGAGGCGGACTGAAGTCCGCCGCCGTTAAACAAGGGTTGAGTTGTGAAATTAGTTAGAAGCCTATACAATTTTAATTAACCAGTAATAATTAAGTTCTGTAAATTTATAACTTACTATTTCATTATAATTATCTTTGTAAAGATTTCCTTGATATAATAGGATTTTTGGAATTATTATTTCAATGTAGTAATTTATTTGATAATTCTGTTAATTATTTAATCCAGTTTGCAACATACATATTTTCTGTTCATTAATAATTCAGTGTATAATTCCTTTAGTTTGAATTACTTATATTGCACAGATACACATATTGAGTGATTACTGTCATTAAATGTATTCATCATAATTATGCCTTTTACATTGATTAGATATTATTTTTAATTATTCTGAAATCTAAACTTTCTGCATTGTGTCAGTATTTGGGTATATTTAGTTATTTGCCTTTTGTTATACTTTTACAATATTTTGTGATAGTTAACATAGGATTATCAACCCTTATGGATTATTTATCCAGCACACTGTAAGTCAAGAATAGTGTCAGGACTGGAGCCCCTTTTTTAGAACTCCAGTTTAAAGGTGAATTACGAAGGCAGAATAAAAAAGATGAGTTACTCACATAAACAAAACTATATATGAATATAGTTATCCACAAATATACCAGACACTGATAGTTTGACATAATTCATATGATTTTTTTTTATAATAATAACAATACTCGAAAGCAAATAGGCAACTATTTTCCGCTACGATGATATGCCCATCGTCTGCTGGAGTCACCTGTAACCACAACAAACATGACACGAGGTAGAGGTCTCACAGATTCTCCCTATCCCTTGTCCCGCTATTCACGATGATGAGCAAAATGGGAACAAATTATGATTATGAAGTGGTGGTTCCTGATGTATCATTTACACAGTATATTGTATTAATCCCCTTATGAGTCTGTGTTTACTAGTCTAGGGCATTCTCAGCTGACGAAAATAGATTCCGCAGCAGACCATACAAAATGTCTACGTCTATCAATAGTCTATAATTTAGAAATACTTTGGGAGTTGAGGAATAGCCGTGGGGTTCTTGGTTGGATTTTCTCTGATAGGGATGTGGTTGACGCTCTGTATACAAGGGTTTGTTTGATTACATCAGGCAAGGTTTACCTTGATGATAAAGGCTAGACTAGGGCTACACACTTCGATCATTCTTACCTTGGTATGAGATGCTTACATAGCCTAGGCTAGACATTTCGTCACTCTTACCCTGGTATGAGATGCTTACATTTAGACATTTTGAAGCACAGTTAGCCTAGGCCTACATTATAAAACAGAGCCGGATCCAGGACTTTTGAAAAGGGGGGGGGGGGGGGGCGAGATATTGAGAAGGGACTATGAGGGGTTTCGCCCCCAGGCCGTCGACGAAACACCATAGACGTGACTCAAACATCAGATATTCATGCTATTTTTCTAGTTAGGCCTTGTAACATTTCGTCGATATGCCAATACAAAACATAATAAAGTTTGTAGCAGCACTACTTCAGACACACTAGGTTATATCAATGATCCATACAAAAGTTATTCATGAAGCTAGGCCCTATTAAATATTTGTTTTTCATGTATGTAAATGGAGCCAGGACTATCACCCCTAACACATATAAATAGGCCTAATACCCAACTGTGAAAAATAGGGGAGGGGCGTACGCCCCCCACCTAAATCCGGCCCCGTAAAACTTGTAATTATCTTGGTGTAGTGACTTGACTAGGCCTAGTTTAAGCTACTTAACACAGCGGGTAAACCAATAGGAAGAGGTCACCACCTTTGGGAAGATAGGATAAGATTGGGTTAGGCATAGGAGAGGATCGATAGTTAATATTAGATTAAACCAATGGATACTCTTAACGTACAACTTTAAAATATTTTGGGTTAGCATAGCCTAATGGTATTCCAAAAAATACATTACCCAATGGTAAAATTAGTTCTAGGTTATGTTAATATCTAGCCTACTAAATGGATTGGAGTTTGTAAATAGGCCTAGACCCTATATACAGGGTGATTCAGTAACCCTTTTCATAAATTTAATGGCAAATTCGGGAGACAAAAATAAGACTATTTACACTATGACCCTTAGGGTGAGTCTTTGATATGATGGAGATATTACACCTTTAAAGTTCTCGATAGATACAAAAAGAAAAAATCTAAGGAGTGAGAATGAAAATGTCGTTGCTAACTGGCAGGGTAGCGTAACCAAGATTTGGTATCAAAATGGCTGCATACGGTAGCTGGATGCAGTTCGTTTCGCAATTTACAAAGGTACATTACTACTGTATTTGTATTATCATCATCATTATTATTAATAATCATTGTATTAGTAGTAGTAGTAGCAAGGGGAGAAGCAGGCGGCGGAGGATAAGTAAGAGGAAGAGGGGTAAGTGGAGGAGGAGGGATCTTCCTGCCGACTTTGAGCTTTGATACTCCGCTCGTCTTAATGAATCTTGAATCAATCTGTACATGAATCTAAAGATTGTTTCTTTGCTTACACGTGGTATGTAAATGGTTGCATATGGTAGCAGTTGTCTCAATGCTCAAAAGAACATTAGCATTTTATCACCATCATCATAATTAATACTCTATTCATCGTAGCTGTAGTAGTAGTAGTAGTAATAGTCGTAGTTGTATTTTTATTATTATTATTATTATTATTATTATTAGGTCAAGTTATGTCATTAGCATGTTATCATTAATTATTTATACAGTATTGTGACATTTATTGTTATTATTATTGATTGGTGCTGTTGATGGTTTGTACAGTAATTTTTTCGTGTGGTGCTTTAAAGCTTCTCATTATGTTGGTTTTTGTTATTATTTTATCATAAATAAATTTATGGTTAATGAAAATCTCATGTTTGTACATACTTTATTTACAAATACTTTACAATACAGTATTACAGTATTCATAGTAGATGCTCAAAGTGTCCTCCTTCTTCATTGATGCAAGCTTCAGCACGTCGGATGAGTGACTGTCGCACACGCTGAAACACACCAGGGTTGTTTCTTACCGTTGCTGCTGCCTCCTGAATACGGTCCCACAGCTGGTCACGTGTCTGGATCTCGGTAGCGTATACCCTACTCTTCACGTGTCCCCATAGGTAGAAGTCAAGTGGATTTAAATCGGGGGACCTACTATGCATTTCAGGGACCGTGAGGCATCGTTTTTCGCAAATATCTTGCAAACTAATGAATTGATCGGAATTCTACTTTGACACAGTGTACAAGACACCTTCCGCTAACTTGTGGTAATATAGGGCATTGGCAAATGGTGTTAGTGAAGGCGTTTCCTCTTGACACACATGGCGTTGCCGAGCATTGCCAACCTATGCATACGAACGTCCAATATCCCCCATCCCGTTCCTCCTTACCTCCCTCCCTCTCCCTTCCCCCTCCTCACTTCCCCCCTCAACCCTCATTCACGGCCTCCCCGTCGCCCCCCCCCCCCCCTGTCCACTCTATTATGTTATAATAAATAATATGTAAATTCGCCAACTAGAGGATATAATATTCTTGACCTAGTTCTTAGCAACAGAGAAAATTGGATAACAAATTTAGAAGTGGGCGACCAGCTAGGGAACAGTGACCATAAATCAATATATTTATCTATAGAATTAAATCATAAACCAAAGGAAAATAAGGTTCTTATCCCTGACTTTAGAAAAGCCAATTTTAGGGGATTAAAACGATCACTCAGAATTAAAGGGGAGGCAGGAGATTTAGATCAATTAAGCCGATTAGTTCCAGCAGAACTGAGAGGTCAGGGCCAGGTGGGTCACACAGCTGAGATAGTTAGACAACCAACTGAAAATTTAAATAGAGTGTATAATCAGTTCATATCTGCCTTACAGAGCGAACAAGATAAATATATACCAAAAAGAAAATTTAGATCACATACAAACCAACCAAAATGGATAACAAATAAATTAGTAGATCTTATAGATAGAAAGAGAGGTGTATACAGAAAAATACAGAAAGGCGAAATCCACCTTATAGGATATCACCATAACTTGTCGAGGCAGGTAAAGAAGGAAATTAGGAAGGAAAAAAGAAACTACGAAATCAAGGTAGCAAATGAATCTAAAAACAACCCTAAAGCATTTTATCAATTGTATAAATCTAAGGTAAAGGATACAGTAGGGCCCCTTAAGAATGTCATATGTGAGATTACAGATGATGAGTTAGAAATGTGCAATACTCTAAATAGTAATTTCCTTTCTGTTTTTACAAACGAAAATTTAGATCAAGTTCCAGTAGCAACCAAGTTTTTAACGGTAGTATAGACGAAATATTAAGCACAGTTCAGGTCACTAGTGACGAAGTAATTAAGGAAATAGATAGACTAAAACCCCAGAAATCTCCAGGTCCAGATGGAGTGTATTCTAGGGTATTAAAAGAATGCAAGGACGAATTAAGTTACCCATTAACTCACCTATTTAATAATTCACTAGCTTTAGGCTTAGTTCCTGATTCATGGAAGCTCGCAAATATAATTCCGATATTTAAAAAAGGTGATAAGTCCATAGCATCAAATTACCGTCCTATTAGTCTCACATCAATTATAGGGAAATTGCTAGAATCAATTATTGCCAGGAAAATTAGAAATCACTTAGATATGTTCAAGTTAATAAATCCCTCTCAACATGGTTTCACTCCAGGACGATCCTGCCTAACAAATTTACTCAGTTTTTTCTCCGAGGTTTATGAAGCGGTAGATAACGACAAGTCATATGATATAGTTTACTTAGACTTCAGTAAGGCCTTTGATAAAGTTCCACATGAAAGGCTGTTAAGGAAGATAGAAGGACATGGTATTGGGGGGATGCTACTCAAGTGGATTAAGTCATGGCTGATTGGTAGGAAACAGAGAGTTAGTATAAATGGTGTAAAATCGGACTGGGGCTTAGTTAAAAGTGGGGTCCCCCAAGGGTCGGTTTTGGGGCCCCTTCTGTTCATTATCTACATAAATGATCTTGACTCGGGCATAAAAAGTAGGATCAGTAAATTTGCTGATGATACTAAAATAGGTAGGATAATAGAGTCAGCTAGCGACAGGGAATGTCTTCAAAATGATCTCGATCACTTGCACGAGTGGTCCATAAATTGGCAGATGAGTTTCAATATAGACAAATGTAAGGTATTAACCTCTCCGCGGCGCACAGGGGGTTTTCTACAGGGTAAGACTGTGCGCACCTATGATGATTTTGGGACCTATTGCCAATTTCGATAAAAAGTACATCATCGTGTAGGGAATGTTTGCGTGCATCGGCCCATATATATTTGACCCCCCAAAAAATGTCTGGGGGGGGTAGGGGAACGGTCCGTAGTTGAAAAATGTGGAGCGAATGGCACCGCGCGGCTAGATTGTCATCGAGCGGCGAGATTTCCCTGCCGAATATTTACGCGCGCAGGGGATAGAAGGAGAAGGAGGGGGTGGGTTACCGCGTATTATCACGTATATCTCCTTTTTCGAGCCCTTTTAGGCTATTTAGAGTATGTATACATGTGTAGGGCACCCATATAACAATGAATATGCCTCATAGTGACCAAAAATTGCAATATATAAGGGAATTATAAGAGAATATTTAGGCGGGAATGAAGATGTGTTGGAGGTTTGGCGGCAATTTATGAGCTGAGAGTGTGGTTTACGCCATACATATCACGTATATCTTGTACGTAGAGCACTGTCACGCTATAATACAGACTTGTACGTATGTATACGTGCCATATATCAAAATATATACCGCATATAAACCAATTCATGCGATATTTACGCACATTATCAATGAGTTTCTATGCGTGAACCAAGGTGTGAGTGAGTTGTGGTGGGAATGAAAGGGGGAGATGGTGTGTTACGCCATAAATATCACGTCAATCTTGTATTTAGAGCACTCTCATGCTATAATAAAGATGTGTACATATGTAGGCGTCCCATATAACAAGGAATATACCGCATATAGCCCAATTGATGCGATATTTACGCAAATTGTGAATGTGTTTCTAGCAGACGGAAGCCTGAAAGGGGGGGTTGGGGGTTGGTGGGTGGGAGGGAGGCATGCAGGGGTGCAGTGAGTGAGTGAGTCGTGGAGAGATGGAAGTCAGGCAGATCTCTAGATAGATAACCAGCTTAGTGATAATTGTGGAGGCGCCCCAGGCGTATTGATGTTTGGTATTTTGACCCTTATGTCTACCAGATGGCTGGTGTTCGTTGCCATCAACAGGTCTACAATAACATGAGTCAGGAATGGAGAGAGAGAGAGAGAGAGAGAAACTGAGACATGCGTATGTCGTACATATAAATGGACTTCAGAATTGCATTTTTATGCAAGCAGACATTGCATTTTAGACACATGTGAAGTACCACAGAAACATGTAGGCCATTGACTGTAAATAAAGTACTATATTTATAGACCACCAGCGACGGTGCTGAGTCAACACAGGCAGATTGCCTGTTGTGATAGAGGGCTAAATATAGACTGGTGTCTCCTTACACCTGCGAAAGGGTAGATTGCCACCAGAGAAACGTTTACTTATTTATTTCGAAGTAATATGCAATCTAAATGTATATTCGAGACCTACTGCAATTATTTGTATGACAGTCATGACTATGTATAATCCAATATACGCGCGTAGGCGAGACATAAGAAAGCTGGTTGAGCAATTTTCGACACCCACACAGTTATTATTCATTTTTATTTACAATATTATACAATACAAATGTATTTGTGAAGAGTATTTTATCCATTATTGTATTTATACCAATTTTGTTCCCAGACAGAGCTGCTGTAGCTGGAGAATCAAGGAGCGGCAAGGGTCACCTCGTGACCGCCTGACCGTGTGAAAATGAGTGGAGTCACACTGAGAGGGGCAATTTTGCTGAGTGTTTGGGCAATTTTTGACAGAATAAAGTTATATAATTACTAATTCTTGACAGAGACAAACTATTATAAACCTTGGCATGATATAATTGATAATCCCATCAATTTACAAACGTAAATTGGTGGGATAATTCATTTTTTTTGTATATTGTCATTTCGATTGTAGACACGAAGTTTTGAGTGATATTTGGTATGAGCTCCTGTGGCATGGTTGGTAAGGTCGCGGACTGGAAAACTCAAAGTGTCGTAGGGTAGTGGGATCGAATCCAGGAGGGGGTTATGAGGAAGGTTTTATATTGTCTAGAAACATTTTTATAAATTTTTTTTTTTACAAGATCATGCCATTGTATTCAAACAATATGAAATATTCATAGAATATATCATATTGTAAGAATACAATGACATGACCTTGTTTTCTTTTTTTCTTTTTTTATTGTTTTATTTTATTATCATAGTAGGTTTGACATGATTTATTGAAACATATTTATTTTTGTACAATTCATTTGAGGTAAGAAAATAATTATATACACATTACTTAGGCTAATAACAAACATATATATTGATATACTAAAAAAATAAGGCATATTACATGTAAATCTTTGAAACTTATAAACTAAATAATGAAACATACAATTATATAATGTAAAAGCTATATCACAGGGACATCTTTGGAACTTATACATTATATATGTTACATTATGAGGTAGCGTGATCAATTAGGTCAGGTCAGGTAAGGTAGGGCGCGAGTCCAGGGCAGGGCAGGGCAGGAGGCGAGTCCAGGGCAGGGCACGGGGCGAGTCCAGGGCAGGGCAGGGCAGGGGCCGACACTCAGTAGTTCTTGAAGGTGTGGTAGTCCCTGAAGCAGTCACCCAGGCAGAGTGCAACTTTGCACTCGGCGCACATTGAGGTGACTCTTTTGGTTACATGGGGTTTCCTCACACTGGAGCTGCAGACGGTGCACTGCACCTGCCTGTGACGAGTGCCAATCAGCTCGGTGTTGGTTGTGTAGTGTCTTTCGACACCCAGCTGGATGCGGTCAGGAACGTGATCCCCACGCCATGCCGTACGTCTGTGAGTGGTGGTGCCATACTTCTCCAGGAGTTGGTAGGAGACGTTGTACACGAACTCCCGGAATTTCAGCTTCTGGTTTGGGGCCATATCCTTCTTCACCAACCACAAGTTGTAGGCGTTCAGCATCGTTATGTCAACTAGGTGGAGGAAGAGCTTGTGATACCACTTCACAGTCTTCCTCAGACACTCAACACCTGACAGCTGACAGTCAGACTTGTCCACCAGGCGCATGTTTTTGGTGTAGTCCACTACCATGTCGGGCTTGTAGATTGTCTTCCTGGTTCGGTAGTGGATTTTGCCAGAATCCACCTGGGCACCTGTGTGGACGGTGGAAAGCAGGTGGACGTCTCGCTTATCCTTCCACTTCAGGGCTATCAGTTTCCCACACTTCTCGAGCTGCTTGTATTTCTGCCCCTTTCGTCGCCTTCTTCGCACATGCCTCTCGCGGTGTTCCTGGGCCAGGTCGTCTTCTGAAGGTGTGTCACTGGAGGAGGCATCTGTGAGAGGAATGACATCACCTGTGAACTTTGGCATAAACTTTCTTGTCTTTCTGACAGTCCCACATGACCCCGTTTGGTTGTCATAAAGAAACTGGCAGAGAGCAGGAGAAGTATACCAGTTGTCAGTGTAGATGATGTGGCCTTTGCCCAGGTAAGGTGCCAACATTTTCCTGACGATGGCACCTGACATGCCCATGGGGTCATTGGCAGCGGCTTTCGGTACGTCAATGTCAGTTCCTGTATACACGATCATGTCAAGCACTATTCCAGTTTCACAGTCGCACAACACGAAGAGCTTGATTCCGAACCTATGCCTCTTCAAGGGGATATACTGCTTGAAAACAAGACGTCCTTTGAAGAGCACGAGCGACTCATCAATCACCAAATTGAGGAAGGGGTAAAAGTATTTCCTATACCTCTCCAACAACATGGTGAACACATCCCGAACTTTCCATATCCTGTCAATCCTGTTAGGATTTTCGTTGTCTGCAAAGTGCATAAATCTTAGCAGCAACAAAAATCTGTCACGAGTCATGAACTTATTGAAAGTTGGGGTGGCGATGAGAGGGTCGTGCTTCCAGTAGTGTTGCAACACATGCTTCTTGATCAGAGGCATGAGGAACAACAAGGCAAAGAACGTCAGAAATTCTGCCACAGTCGTATCCACCCAGCCTCGGATTCTCGCTTTTGGAGAAAGGACGTCCAATCTGCCAAACACCCACCTGTAGTAGGCGTTTGTTTGGGCAACGATGTACGTCATTACCTCCATGTCGAAAAAAGCGAGGAAGAAGTCGCTTTCGTTCGCTTGATCATCACAGGGCCAGTCGTCAGTTGTTCCTGACGTCCCAGGATTGAACTGGGACACGTCAGGTACAAAATTGACCCCGTCAGACCAATCGAACGAAGGCATGCCAGGGATCGGAATGTCGTCTGCGTCTGCTTCTGCGTCTGAAATATCGCTTCCATGGTCGCGATACAGCACTTCATCATCATTACCCTCCTCTTCACTTGACAGACGATGCCCTTCCTCGTTTTCGTCACCGACGTCGGACTCACTCCCACTGTCCACTCCCAAATCCCCCCACCCTTGGTCCCGTGCTAGGGCTTCGTCGTCGAAACCCGGGCTGCCAATGTCCTGCGAATCACCATCAAACAGCAGGGCGGCATACTTAGATGGTGTAAGAGTTTTCCGGGTCACTTTGGCACGTGCGGGAGTCTTATGGACAGGGACAGCAGAGGTGGTGGCAGGGGCGGCGGCAGGGGCGGCGGCGGCAGGGGCGGCGGCGGCAGGGGCAGCAGTGGTGCGTGGCCTTGATGGCAAGATGATGGTGGTGCCTGTCGCCCTTCTCTCTGTTCCTTGGGCAGGGGCGGCATGGGCGGCAGGGGCAACAGGGGCAGCAGGGCCGGCAGGGACACCAGGGCCAGCAGTCGCTTTCCCAGTCGCTTTCCCCTTCCCCTTCCCTGTTCCTTGGGCAGGGGCGGCAGGGGCGGCAGGGGCGGCAGGGGCAGCAGGGCACAGGGACACCGGGGCCAGCAGTCGCTTTCCCAGTCGCTTTCCCTCTCCCTTTCCCCTTCCCCTTCCCTGTTCCTTGGGCAGGGGCGGCAGGGGCGGCAGGGGCGGCAGGGGCAGCAGGGGCGGCAGGGGCAGCCGGGCCAGGGGCGGCTGGTGGTGTTGGTGGTGGTAGGGGCACTGTGGCTGGCGTACGGGTTCTTTTCCCTACGCCCGTGCCTTTCATTTTTCCTGCCCCCGCAGGTAATGCAGCCCTAGGGCGGCCTCCTGCGTCGCTGGTACCGGTGGCAGGGGTGGCAGGGGTGGCAGTGGTGGCAGTGGTGGTGGTAGTGGTTGTTGCAGTGGCCTGGGTCGTGGTGGCAGTGTCCCGAAAGACCAATGACCTCTGTGCCATTGCCCTGCTTGCACGTGTTTTACGTGCTTTTGGTGCTGGTGATTCGTCCTCTGAGCTGTAGGGCGTGTCGTACTGGTAGCTAGGGTCTTTGGCAGCCACCCTCTGCCTTCCACGGCGGCTAACACCACCAGAAGGAGGGCTGGTTGTGTCATCAGGGAGCGAGCGTGAGGGACGTGTAGGCTCCATGACTAGTGCGTGGTTACTGGCGCAGTGGTGCTTGCACGAGTGCGGGGCGAGCGTTTGGCGGAGTGGTATCGAGAGTTGACATGTAGTACTATACCCACACCAATTTTCAGCCGCCTGGCTATAAACGCGCGGTTTTGGTACGTGTTCAAAGTCTCTGCTCTTAAGAGTCTCCCCGCAGTGCGCCGGGGGAACTCTTAAGAGTCTCCCCGCAGCTCCCGGGTTAAGGATTGGAAATCGTAATTTAGATGCTAAAATACAAACTAGACAATGTAGAATTGGATAACTCGGAGTGTGAGAAGGATCTGGGGGTGCTCATTAGTAATGATCTGAAACCCAGAAAACAGTGTATAAGTGTTAGGAATAGGGCAAATAGAATTCTAGGATTCATATCTAGGAGTGTTAGCAACAGGACTGCTGAAGTTTTCTTAAAACTATACTTAGCTCTATTAATACCCCATTTAGACTATGTTGTTCAATTGTGGTGCCCTTATTATAGAATGGATATCGACCCTTTAGAGGCAGTCCAAAGAAGAATGACCAAAAAGATACATAATATTAGAAATTTATCGTATGAGGAGAGGTTGAAAGTCTTAGGCCTGCACTCACTAGAGAGACGAAGATGTAGGGGAGACATGATAGAGGTATTTAAATGGATAAAAGGTTTAAATAAGGGCGATATAGATGAGGTATTAAAGCTAAAGAACGGCGACATAACCCGCTCAAATGGTTTCAAGTTAGATAAGTTTAGATTTAGGAAAGATATAGGAAAGCACTGGTTTGGAAATAGAGTTGTTAACATGTGGAATGCACTGCCCAGAACAGTAATTAGCTCAGAAACAGTTGAAAGCTTTAAGCATAAGTTGGATTCCCATATGGGTGATATGGGCTGGGTGTGAATGGGAGCTGCTTCATGAGGGCCGCATGGCCATATGCAGTTTCCCACGATCTTATGACCTTATGTTGTTATGTAATTGGGGTTGGGTGTGACAGGGATCTGCCTTGTGTGGGCCGATCGGCTTTTTGCAGACTCCAATTTTCTTATGTTATGTTCTTATAAATATATTGGTGTTTGTAGAATCTGTGTTCATATAATCATTGTTATTGTATGTCATGAAGTTATATAAACGGGAGCTAAAGAGCGTATGACCTTCACCCTATTCACCCAATATAAAGTACCCACTATCACGATCTCTTAATTCCTTTACCCCCGTATCGACGTGTTTACTACGAGCAGGTAAGATAAGGCTTCCAATATTCAATCACACAGTTTAACTTACAAACCAGTATATAAGCAACACTACATAATAGGGTGGTAAGATAATTATCTATCTCTCTCTCTCTCTCTCTAACACATATTAAGTATAATAATAGGTGGAAAAGGTGATACAAACAATTAAGCATATCACAGACATTTTATTCACAGTCTTCGTCAGTATCAAGGAACAAATCATCTTCGGAATCACTCTCGATGTTGATTATTACGGGATCTACACGTTTGTGGATGTTATCCGTGCACCAGTACTCATCCTCAAAGGCTCTGGACCGTCTCACTGCACCTTCCCACACCTCCCTTGTTACGCTAAGCTTGGCTTCCTCTATCCTGGCCTGCAGATCTGCCCGAGTGAACCGCTGCAGTGAGGAACGCACATGTCTTTTCATGGAACCCCAGACCTGCTCAATGGCGTTGAGCTCAGGATGAGCAGGTGGCAACCGGACGACCTCGTGACCCCATGCATGGATGACGTTGTCAATCTGGTATAGTGGTGGTGGCCGGTTCTGCTTACAGATCTGCAGCAACTCGTGGCGTGTGGTGGGAATGGTATCTGGCGGCACGTCAACCATTTCACTATCTCTGCTTTGATGGTGGAGGTGGTAGGGCAGCGACTTTCCTCAGACAGCTGGTTGTGGTATGGCGCATTGTCAAGCACCAGCACTGATGGTTCAGGCAATGCTGGAAGGAGCTGCGACGTCAGCCAGCGGCTGAAGAGGTTACTGTTCACTTCGCCATGGTAGTCACCACTTTTGTTTTTTGCTGTGAACCACAAGAATGCATCCTCGACGAAACCGTCTTCAGTGCCCGCAGCAACAACCACAAAGCGCTCCCCTTCTCCAGGCGGGACCTGACGACTGTAGGTGGCACTGGTCGCAGGCTGTGAGGTGTCCACCCACTCCTTGCTGGGATGCATCCTCGTGGAGAACCATGTTTCATCAACGTATACCACTCGTTTCCCCTCCTTCCGATATTCCCTGAGTGCTCTGAGAGTGCCAATGCGCCAGCACACAATATCAATTGACTCCTTCCTTACATACATTTTCCTTTATGAGGTCTTATAGCGGAACCCCATGTTGTGTAGTAATCGCCACACCGCTGTGTCTGAGGTTTCACTAGGGATGATGTCCTTTTTCCGTAAGTCGTCTGTCAACGTGCTAACGGTGAAGGTATGTTTCTTAGCAAATTCATCATGTACATAGCGGCGTATGGCACCAATGGCAAAATTGTCAAAGACACGTGGTGTGTCGGTGGGAGTGTCTGTCCCAGGTGGTGTTGTTAGTGTACCACGGCCAGAACCCGGGTTGCGGCGTACAAGTGCACGCACTGCTTTCGCCGTCATTCCCATGACGTCTGCAACGCGATCATAAGGCCTGTGTGGGAGAAACTACAGCTGTAGAATACCTACGGAAGCATGCAGTTAAAATAATAATATAGTCTGTAATGCATTCGTCAAATATTAAAGAATACCACAATACTGTTTTTGTTTGTTCATATATATATATATATTGCATAGAAAATGACCTCATTACTACAACGAGTGTAGCAATTATTGAATGGATACTGGTGAGACACTGTTACATATATATATATATATATATATGTATATATATATATATTTTCTTTAATACATACGAGGTTGAAAGAAATGGCAATTTCTGCGTTGGAAATTTTATTATTCAAAGTTTCCAGGTCTCTGATGAGTTTTCGCTGGGTGGCAGGAAGTAGATGAAGGAGATGAGCAAAATTCATGGTGGTACAGGGTTACATTAAAGTATATGAAGATACAGGATATACGACGCGTTTCACTGGACAACCAGCATTATCAAGTAAGGAAGGAATAATATAAAAGGTAAACAGGAAGGGTATATATAGAGGGGGAGGATCAGAGGAGGCGGAAAACAGGGGGCAAAAGTCTGCTATTGGTGGAAGGGTAAACTAGGAGAGAGAATGGGGGTAACCGCTTCATGCATGCGCACTGGATGCGGGATGGTGGTCAGTAGGTGGGGTCGAAGCTGATTGGCTGCGTGTCGAGGGGCGTGGCCTAAGTTGTGTGGCGCCTGCAGAAGACGAAGCTGAAGGTAGCGCGGGGGGCTGCGTCAAGGGCACCGGGGGTGAGGAGGGTGTTAGGTCCTGTAGGGTAGTGCCTTTTGGCAGAAGGAAGGATCTGAAGGTCCAGAGTTTGGTTGTTGATGTTGGGATGTAAGGCTTGGATATATAAAGCTTCGAGTATAGGTAATCTCCTTGGGTCACTTTCTTTATCGAGTATGGTGGTGTGTTTCTCTAACTCGTTGCGTGTGAGGTGAGGGTGGTTAGGGGTGAGATAGTGGTCTTTGATGGCTCCAGCCTGAAGGTGAAGAGTTAACCACCATACTCGATAAAGAAAGTGACCCAAGGAGATTACCTATACTCGAAGCTTTATATATCCAAGCCTTACATCCCAACATCAACAACCAAACTCTGGACCTTCAGATCCTTCCTTCTGCCAAAAGGCACTACCCTACAGGACCTAACACCCCTCCTCGCCCCCCGGTGCCCTTGACGCAGCCCCCCGCGCTACCTCCTTCAGCTTCGTCTTCTGCAGGCGCCACACAACTTAGGCCACGCCACTCGACACGCAGCCAATCAGCTTCGACCCCACCTACTGACCACCATCCCGCATCCAGTGCGCATGCGTGAAGCGGTTACCCCCATTCTCTCTCCTAGTTTACCCTTCCACCAATAGCAGACTTTTGCCCCCTGTTTTCCGCCTCCTCTGATCCTCCACCCTCTATATATACCCTTCCTGTTTACCTTTTATATCATTCCTTCCTTACTTGATAATGCTGGTTGTCCAGTGAAACGCGTCGTATATCCTGTATCTTCATGTACTTTAATGTAACCCTGTACCACCATGAATTTTGCTCATCTCCTTCATCTACTTCCTGCCACCCAGCGAAAACTCATCAGAGACCTGGAAACTTTGAATAATAAAATTTCAAAACGCAGAAATTGCCATTTCTTTCAACCTCGTATGTATTAAAGAAAATTTATTACCTGGCTTTACCAATATATATATATATATATATATATATATATATATATATATATATATATAGAGAGAGAGAGAGAGAGAGAGAGAAAAGGGATCTTCATATTTTGTTCAGTTTCACTAGTAAACTCTATATTAGCATTCTGGCGATTGAAGTACTCTAAATATAATGGTATATGATCAGGGGAGGAAAAAACTAGGAAACAAATAAAAATATGTACCGGGTATATATATTACGGGTGAGATAGAGTCAGAGTAATAGATAATTCGAACTGTCTTGCTGGCGGAATGGATATGGAGATTACGTTCTGTATGTACCGTCTAAGGTTCGAATCCCGGGAGAGTGGCATACTTTCATTAATTTCGGTAGGTGTGATTTGATGTTAAGAACAATGCTTAGATTAATAGCGAGATAGATGTATTGATTTGATTGATTGACCGATATGTGTGTGTTTTTTGCATGTGAGTGTGTGTTTATGTATTTAGACACTTGACGATTCACTTACCTATTGAGATTAATCCTTAATCTATTGTCAGCTTTCTCCATTCTGTATGTGGTTAGGAGTCGGATTGCAAATACATTTCTGCAACGACGCGGACAAAGTAACATGGAGGCCATGACAGCGATGGGGCATCCGTGTCCTTCACTGATGCAGTCAGTAGGTATGGTACAGGTGGTGCAGCCGACAGACAATCCCTGCTTATGGCAGTGACGGCTGCACCTGACATGCCACGTTGGAAAGAGTTAACCATTGTTATGGTCATACCCCGCTATATCCTTTTCATTATTCACTTTCCAATGATCTGCTACTATTGAATAATATAATGGTAAATGTATTTTATTGTATATTGTACCGGTATGTTACTTACAGATATTGGGGGGAATGATGAGAGAAAGAGAGAGAGGGAAAGAGTGGGGGTGAGGGAAAGAGTGGGGGAGAGAGAGGGAGGGAGGGAGAGGGACGGGATGGGGGTATCGGACGTTCGAATGTGTATACTAGTCATGGCGACTCCTGCGACTTTGCCTTTAAACGTCAAGAGTAAACGCCTTTACTAACACCATTTGCCAATTCCCTATATTACCACAAATTAGCGGAAGGTGTCTTGTACACTGTGTCAAAGTAGCATTCCGATCAATTCATTGGTTTGAAAGATGTTTGCGAAAAACGATGCCTCACGGTCCCTGAAATGCATAGTAGGTGGCGATGAAACTGGGCCCCCATGTCCTATCCACCTGTTGGCATACACCTCATCCAGGTAGTCTCTTGCCATACGGGAAAAGTGTGGTGGAGCGCCGTCATGCATGAACCACATTTGCTGTCTGTTTTGAAGGGGTACGTCTTCTAGTAGCACTGGTAACTCCTCTTGCAGGAAATTTGCGTAGGACTCTCCTGTGAGACGCCGGGGAAGAATATGTGGCCCAATCAGGTTATCATCAATAATACCAGCCCAAATGTTAATTGAAAATTTTATTTGGTGTGCTCTAACCATTGTTGCATGGGGATTCTCACTTGCCCAAGTGTGTGTATTGTGCTGGTTGAAAATCCCATCTCTGGTGAAACATGCCTCGTCTGAATACAGGGTGTTTGATGTAAACGAAGGACGCTCCTTCTGCTGACGAAGTAGCCACCGACAGAACACAAGTCTATTCTGACTATCACCTTCATGTAATGCATGAATCTTGTGATGGTGATAAGGATACAGGCTATTTACATTTAGAGTTCTCCAAACGAATGATTGGGTCATATGAAACTGGGAGGCAACTCGTCTTGTACTTGTGTTTAATCTGTTCCTCAGCTTGGTCCCTGTGGTGATCACGTGCCCGTCCTCCATCCAATATCCGTGGTAGAAATGAGCCAGTTTCTCTTAATCGACGGTCTACTGCAAGAAATGTTGGTCGCGATGGGAGCCTACGGTTGGGAAACTTTTCACCATACAGTCGCACCGCTGCTGCAGCAATTCCCCTGGCTTCCCCCAGAGTAAGGTGCATGTCAGCATACTCGTTAAAACCGTATTCCTCCATGGTCTGGGTTTAAATGCGTCCTACAATCAATCAAACTTGCTGAAATGCCCTCTGATGTCTCGAACCTAAATCATGAGGCAATTATGTTCGCAATACATGAGACAACGGAACAGTGTAACGCTGATCAGCTTTAAAAACACTACTCAGTACAACTTCACAAGTATTCATTTCACAAAATGTTTTTAATCATCACCTTTGATGGTAATTAAAACTGTAATTCTAACGTTCTTGATGGTCACAGTTGGTCCAAGCTAGATTACAATGTGATCCAACTTGCATTAATGCGTGGATTGTAACATCCCGTTTCAATTACTTATATATTTATACGATTGTTCACACTAACCAGGACGCCAAGGTTGGCAACTTTGAGAGTTTTGCGACGGAGCATATCTATTTAGTTTCTATAACACATTGCATAAGGTAAAGCATAGAATACGAGTTAATAATTAAGAATCAGGAAAGGCAAAAAGAACAATATTATTAACACCTTAAGAGCGGCCTATGCGGTTTATTTATATGTACCGCCCAGCGGGGTGTTTTTAGCCAAAATAGGGCTGTTTACGTGATCATTTTCATGCCTAAATAAGACCCAGAACGTAAAACAAGTACCTATCCCTGAAGGGGCATAAACAGAGCTTTCGAATGACACCATAACAATCCTTTTATGATGGCTAGTTTTCTTGCAATAACCGTGCAACGCGAGTGCAAAAAGCATGTAATTCGGTACTTTCCCCATATAATTCAGTATGTAGCGAGTGAGAGAGGGAGGAGGGAGCTGAGATTCGTGTCAGTAGGTTCGCCGCGGTGGTCTGGAGCAGTCATACGCTCGCTAGTCTCCTGCCACCACTTGTCTCTCTCTCTCAGCAACATTACGTGCTGAAATTGCCACTCGACCTATGTCGAGCGCCGCCACATAGTCCAGCTTTATTTAACTCGACTTATGTGGTGAGCCGCTAATTAAGGGTTAAAACACCAAAGTAATTTGTATGGACAGCTTTGAACATGATGATGAGGAAAATTATATATTCGGTTAGGAGAGAGAAGGGGGAGAGAAAAAAAGAGAAGGGGGGAGATAGGGGAAGGCAGCAGAGAGAAGGGGAGGAGGGGGGAATGGGAAGTTCGAAGGATATAAACTTGATTGTCTGCATATTAAATTCCATAAATAACGCAACACCTGATGTGTGTTACTTATTTGTGATCCAGCATGAGCTAATCTCATAATATAGCCTGTGTGATATGTTAAAATAAACTTATTCTGCTTGTTGTTCTAGAACACACACACACACGTTTGACTCCTCCTCCTTCCAACCTCTATATTAACCCCGCCCCCTTTTATTAGAAGCGATTAAAGAGCCATCTATTAAAAGGTGAGTGAACTAGCATATTGCCTCATGCCAAGACAACAGTTCTGTCGTAGACTGTACAACAAGTAATGCTACTACTACTATGAATCTTAATTATGATGATGATAAAAATGGTAATGTTCCTTTGATAATAATTAGGAAACCAGCTACCGTATAACCGTTTTGATACCACGTGTAGGCAGAGATAAAATTAAGAATCATGTACAAATCGTTTCATGATTCATACTGACGACCGTAGTTTCGAAATTCGAGTTCGGCAAGAAAAACCCTCCTCCTCAACTTACCCCTCCTCCTCCACTTATCCCTCCTCCTCTACTTATCCCTTCTAATCCACCTATCCGTCCTCCTCCACTTACCCCTCTTCCTCCACTTATCCATTCTCCACTTATCCCTCCTCCTTCACTTATCCCTCCTCCGCCCGCTTCTCCCCTTACAACAACAACAACTACTACTATTGCTACTGCTACTGCTACTACTACCATGAATAATGTACATATGATAATGATGATGATGATAGTACAAATAGTAATGTACCTTTGTAAATTGGGAAACCAACTGCATCCAGCTACCGTATGCAGCCATTTTGATACCAAGACTTGGTTACGCTACCCTGCCAGTTAGCAACGACATTTTCATTCTCACTCCTTAGATTTTTTGTCTTTTCTATCTATCGATAACTTTAAAGGTGTAATATCTCCATCATATCAAAGACTCACCCTAAGGGTCATAGAGTAAATTATTCTTATTTTTGTCTCCCGAATTTGCCATTAAATATATGAAAAGGGTTACTGTATCACCCTGTATGTTAGGCTATTAGGCCTATTATTTATTTATTTTTAAGATCAGTTCTAATACCCAAAGCAATGCCTGCAAAGGAATACTTAAAGATGTAGTTGGTATAAACTAGTACCAGGTTATGATGCTCAGACCAAATTCATGTAGGAAATATCACTCCAATTAGACAATTCCTGAAAGCCACCTAACTTTATGATGATATCTGACTACTGACAGTTATATGACTTGACTTTGCACCTCCTCACCGAACACTTGCCTTGTGAGGGCCCTGGCCCAGGCCCCAGAGGGCTAGTATAAAATAAACACATCAACGACAATCCAGGATGCTTCTCAAAAAATACGTCTGGTCTGGCTTCAAGTAAAACAAAGTTAATCAAAATATTCTCACTGTATTGCTTTGAGTGAGCTTTGGCATAATTCACTGGTGCCCTAGAAAGATTATTATACCATACAGTCACACAGTTCGCCATTATTAATGAATAAATGTCTCATAGGGTCATATATCTTTACTTATATGGGTTTGTTTACTGTCTTCAAATTCTCCCGGTCACAGTTTACGTCACGAGCCTGCATAACCAATCAACACACACCTTCTCTCCCAGCTGTTTTCTGTCAGCAAGCTTCAACTACGCGCCAGAAAAACTATTATTGCATATTTGTATTATTAGAAGGTTTATTTATAGTACCGTAACGTTCAGTAATGCAACATATCTTGACCATTACTACATTGTAAAATAATAATTGCAGCACTGATTTGCTTCCATAATTCACCTTTAATGTGATAGTAGAATTTACATGATATATTCCTATGAACCCCTACTGTACCATAGGGTACTACCATAAATGTACCCTGCCAGTACCAAGCAAGGTGGCCAAAATGGCTTCAGAGGCAAGATATAACAACCTCCCATCTCAAAATTTGATGAAACGCTGACCCAGACAGCCTGTGGAAGCTTGCAGCCAACCTAAGAAGTGTTGCCAATTCCTTAGAACAGTGTTTACAAGTCATGGTACGAGCCACTGCCTGATACTAGCAGTTACATGGACCTTATATTACTGACGGCTTGCAGCCGTCGCTGGGACTGGGGAGTGATTTATCTACTGAAGGGATTGTACGTGTTAAGTCCTGAGTATCTGTAATTTCTTATATTCTTAATCATTAAATTCAGTTTGTAATTTTATATCACTGGTTCTTTGAACCAGGTATCTTTTGAGTGAGTGGGACATCAGTCTGTTCTAATTTTGCTGTTAGTCTGTACTGTGTCTAACCACGTCGTAACATATATTGGCGACCTCGTCAGGATACTCAGAACGTTATCATAAGAATGTATTAGTTGATTTTGTGAGTGTGGATTTTCAATTTTCCTGATGTCTACTATTACTAGTCTCGAAGAAGCTAAATATTTTGTAGCTTATGCTCAAACAGTAATTGAAGTAGAAAGTATATCAAAACATGAACTTAATTGTTGCACAGCATCTACAGATTGCCCCCTTTCTAGTGCTACTAGAAATCTGATTGCTGCTTTGATTAATCAGAAAATATTTGATTTGATACCTCCTGCTGATCTGAGTATGCAAATTGAGCTAGAAAAGCTTAAATTGGCACAAGTTGAGGCTCATGCTCAGGAGGCTTGCGCTCAGGAAGCCCAGGCAAAGGCTCAGGCTCGTGTTGAACCAATTACAACTATAATAAACTTGTCCTTCAACGAAGGAATTTTCCCCAGTGAGCTAAAGACTGCAATGATAACACCTACTTTTAAATGTGCAGATGGTTCACTGGTTAGCAAGTATCGACCTGTATCAGTATTATCCGTCTTTTCAAAAATATTTGAACGACTAATGTTCTCCAGAATCAGATCGTTCATCAACAAGCATAATTTATTGTACAAGTAAAATTTGGATTCCGGAGAGGGCATGGTACTGAGTTAGCTTTAGTAATTCTAATAGACAAAATATCTGAGGCACTTGACTCGGGAAAACAGGTTCTTGGAGTGTTCATGGACTTCAGCAAGGCCTTTGACACTGTCCACCATGATGTATTGTTATCAACATTGAATCATTACGGTATCAGAGGACCTGAATGGAACTGGGTAAAATGTTACCTAGAACATAAACCACAGTATGCGATGCATAATGGGGAGAGTTCATTTGAGGGCTATGTGAAGTCTGGGGTACCTCAGGGATCTGTAGTAGGCCCATTATTGTATCTTGTATATGTAAATTATATTATAAATGTCTCGCCAAATTTACTACCCATATTGTTTGCGGATGACACCAGCATATTCCTGAGTGGAAACAATGTAGATGATCTTATTCCTGTAATGAACTCTGAACTCAAAAAGTGTATGGATTGGACTGTTGCAAATAAATTGTCTTGGAACATAAATAAAACTAATGACATGATATTTACCATGAAAGGTAAACGATTCATACGAATCATACTTTTAGCATAAATGGGACATCATTAAATAGAGTTGAACAAACTAAACAAATTTAGGAGTTATTTTAGATTCGAAATGATCATGGATTGAACATATAAAATATATCAAAAGTAAAATTTCCAAGGGACTAGGAATATTATGCAAGGCAAGAAAGTCTTTTAACTCATCTACATTGGTAACACTGTATAACTCATTTGTGTATCTATATATAACTTATGGTATAGAGGTTTGGGGTACAGCTTGTGCTTACAATGTAAACCCCATAATAAAACTACAAAACAGAGCAGTAAGAATAATTAGTTCAGCCAAATATAGATAACATACAAAGCCAATTTTTAAAGCGTTAGGATTGCTTTCATTTCATGAGATATATAACTTTGCAGTAACAAAATTAAATGTTCAAATACTCGAAGGACCTTACTCTATCCATTATTAATTATATTTTTGTAACAAATGAAAGTATACTGTACACCTGCATGTACTAGGCAAAATAATACATTACATGTTCCAATAGCTAAAACGAATGTGAGAAAGGGTACAATTCGATTTATGGGCGTTCAAGTATATGGAACACAATAAGTGATAAAATGTATAATAATTGCTTATTAAACGTATATAAAAGAAGATTAAAATGTTACTTATTAGAGAAACAATATAATCCTTAATGATGATTCAGGCTTGTTTGTATAATTACTTATGAATTGAATAATTACTATAAGTCAATAGGAGGTATTCTTTAGCTTATTATTTGTTCTTGGTGACTATAATTAAATATTGTATGTAACAATTGAGGACATATATACCTTATGGTATCTGATCCTCATTGTCACACTCAGTATGTTTTATGAACTGAATTATATGTAATGTATAATGTTTGCGACAATAAACTCTTTTGAATTGAAATTTAATTCAATTGAAATTGCTAAACTAGATCATGAGTAGCATGGTGTAATTAGGTCATCAAATTCTGATACTTTTGATGTGGCCAACATTTTTAGACTTGTCCCTGTATTTAATGAACCTGATGTAACAAAAAAAAAAAATTGTTTGAAAAGGCAGATACAGGTTTCGAATGGCCTAAGAAGTAATGACCAGTACTCCTTCAGAGTGTACTCACTGGTATAGCTTAAGTTACTTACACATCTTTGTCTCAAGATCAATCTGATAATTATGATGTAGTTAAGAGTTTGATCCTTAACCCGTCCAGCCCCGGCTAGTTTTGTAATGTTTGTTCACCAGAACCCGGCCAGTTTTCAAAAAATTGTTTTATTCCAGAAACAATAGCGAATGGGTTAGGAATGAAGGAAAAACCACGAAAAACCGCTCAAAAAGCTTAAAGAATGGTCCTACGGAGCCCCCGAAAACTTATTTTACAAGAGTAAAAAATTGAAGGTAATTACCCCAAAAAACCAGGTTATTGCACGCTCACGCGCACGCACATGGACTTTGAGAGTTTTCAACCATCGGCACGGTTGCGTGGGATACGTACACAGTTCCCATACAAATCTGAGCCCTCTTGAGTGGCTACACCTGAGGTTATGGTCGGCGCAATTAGGGTGACGCGCCAGGCGCGTCTCTGGGGCTGTGCGTTACATACATCGCCGACGCGTCAGGCGCGTCGCTGGGGCTGTACGGGTTAAGGCCTATGAGCTTGTTCATGCAGCCAACAGAGTTAAATTTAAGAACAACGTACAAACAGGAACAGCAGTCTCATGTTGAGTATGGTAAAGTTTAAACAAATGTGTTAGATCAATGGCTAAATTCTAAGAATGTAAATGCTGATTTTGATAAATTTAAGCAGATTAACTTGGAAGACTTTTTAACACATTACGAGCGGGTGGGTCGGTAACTTCTACTACCCGCCAAGCGGGTGGTTTTACCCTAAATGGGGTTGTTTCCGTGCTCTTTTTCATGCATAAACAAGACCCAGAGCGTAATAAAAGTATCTATCACTGAAAGGGCGTAAACATAGCTTTCCAATGACACCCGAATCATCCTTCTACGACCACTGGTTCTCTTGCAACGATCGTGCAACAAGAGTGCAAAAGCCCTAAAATAAGGTAATTTCCTTACATAATTCCCTGTGTAGCGAGTGAGAGAGGGTGGAGGAGGGTGTAATAAATTTCAGTCGACCCACGGCGGTGGTGGCGAGCGGTCAGGAAGCAATCTATGCTCCTCGCACCGCTCAGCTCTCTCTCAGAGCACATTACGTGCTCAAAATTGCACTCGACATCTGTCGAGGCCCGCATATGGGCACGTTTTCTTTAACTCGACAGATGTCGAGCGCCGATGGTTAAGGGTTAAAAGATGCATTCGTAAAGATATCAGTTTGTATATTGATGAGAGAGAAAGGTAGATAATGTTTCTGATGCTGCAATTTTAGCCTATGAATATGTTCTCACTCATAAGCATTATTTAACCTCCTGGACCCCAAGCGATTTAATAAAAAAAAGTACACTCCAGGACCAGCTGTTTGTCAATTTTGTTGTTTTCCTAAAAACACATTGGATGAGTTAGTAATGAAGGAAAACGAAACATAAAACCGCTCACCAGGGTCATTTGGGGATCTTGGGGGGTGAGGGAAAGTCACAATTAACATGGGTTGATGGGTAGGCAAAATACTCAAATATCACTCCTGCTCGCGCCCACACTCACGCGGCTGGGCTTGGAGGGTTGCCAACTATCAGTATTGTTTTGTGGGATCCTAAAGCAGTTCCCATACAAATCTGAACCCTCTAGGTACCATAGGACAAGAGTAATTAAGGCAGACGGAACCATTGCGTCGCTGGTACTGTGGGTTACATATATAGGCGACGCATAACGTGCGTCGCTGGGGTCGAAGGGGTTAAGTAAGTAAGTATGGAAACATGAAAGTATAAATACATCATCCCAGTATACAGGTGAAAAGAAGGATAGTAAAGATAATGTTTCTCAGGAAGAAAATTCTAGCACCACATGTAGGTTCCCTAAGAAGAAATGTTCTTATTGTGGTAAACTAGGTCATGTTGCTGAGAAATGTTTTAACTCATAAGCTGCGCAGCTTTGGTATTTGAAAGTGCCCGCCATGCGAAGGTATTTTGTACGTTTCTTACAAAAAAAATCAATTTACCATATATATAATTAATACTTATCCATATGCGCCTATTTTACTTTTAATATGAACATATGAACATTGGAA
The DNA here is from genome assembly GCA_032716605.1 of Paralithodes platypus. NCBI lineage: Eukaryota > Metazoa > Arthropoda > Malacostraca > Decapoda > Lithodidae > Paralithodes > Paralithodes platypus. Next base: position 20,157,316 of record CM064542.1, on the reverse strand, counting down.
AGCAATAACAAGTGGTAACAGCAATTGGCTGGTGAAAAATGTATATTTTAGCCCCACGGTCGCAATCTGACCTTGACCGGCGAGACAGAAACACCCTCCCTCTCTTGTGTTTTGCATGGTACTGAGAGACAAGGAGAGCTCTCAAACTGGCTTAGAGAGTCGGATATACACTCCTCTCTCCCACCCATCCTCGCACGAAAATACTCAATAAATATCGGGAATAATAGGAAAATACCGGATAATTTAAGAGGGGGGATAAATAGGGGGGGGGGGGACACATGTGTATGAGTGGTAGCAAGTAATGGAGGGGAATTATCTCACCTAATCACAAATTGCTTTGTTTGGAGTGCCACTGGGGTGTTTTAAAAGTGTTTTTTTAGGCCTTGAATTTTGAAAGTCTGGCCGCATTTGCCCAGTAGAACCTCTTAACTCCTTCAGACATATTATGTTCTAGTAAGTGCACGGAGGCGGGCGCCCGGTGTCATTGCCACTGCTAACAGAAATGAGCCTGTATGTGTGCAGTCAGATGGTCTAGTGTCCACTCCTGAGAATTCCCAATGATTTATAAATGACTCTGTTGTGCCTGTTTTGAGGGGTAAAGTAAATTGTTCTTTATGAAGCTCCTCTTTTGAACAGTGACATGGGTGATACCCTCAAGAGTTCTTATGCAAATTTTCTGTCTGATGGTTTTGTCAGTTCACTTGAAGACAATGATGGAAAGTTTGTTAAAATATTACAAGACACAGGTGCTAGACAATCCCTTATGCTGACCAATATATTAGATTCTACTTCCTCTTGCAAAACTGAAGTGTTATGGAGTCTATAGAGTGATTGTGCAGAGTGAAATTGGAGTCTGATTTTGTTAATGGTCCAGTTAGGGTAGGAGTAGTTGACACACTCCCTATGCTTGGTGTGACTTTTCTCCATGGTAATGATATTGCCGGAGGTCAGGCTTATCCAGCTCCTCAATTGTCTCGTGAGCCTGCTTCTGAGATGGAAATGCATGATGTGGAGAGGGATGTCCATGATGTATGTTGTGCATGTGCTGTCACTAGGGTGAGATCAAAAGGTACTGGTGATTTAGAGGGTGATAATGATGATGATGTTCTCTTGGCTGATACTTTTATTGCTCATTTAGACAACTCAAAAGAGGAGGTAGTTCTCCGTAGTGTTGATAATTTGTCCCCTCGTGAGTTGGTAGATTTGCAGATGGCCAACATAGAGTTGAATAGCTTAGCTCGCGCTGCATGTAGTATGTAGTAAGGAAGAGTCAGCCAGTGATTCTATTTGTTACTATTTTAAGTCAAGGGTACTCAAGTTTGCAGGCAGGACATCATAAGGGTGGCTCATGATTCAGTTTGACAGGACACCTCTAAGTGCCACGTATTCTAAAACATTTTTACTAGCCAGGTATTTACTGTGATGTTTCCTGGTACTGTATGTCTTGTCACATCTGTCAACTAGTGGGTAGGCTAAGTGCAATCAAAATTAATATGATTTAGGCAGTTGCACCACTCGTTCCTATTCCTCCATTTGAGGCGCCATTTACCTGTGTGTTGGTTGATATTGTGGGACCTCTCCCTAATCTTCTTCAAGGTTTTTGTATCTACTAACACTTACTGGTATGGCTACTTGTTATCTTGAAGCAATTCGCACTACTTTTTGTTTTATCTATATTCCAACTACTCCCTCTCGGGCATAGGCTGAGAGCCTGTACATTCTACTGCTCAACATGGTGAGGCCCGTGAGGTCTCGTTCCAGTCTAGGGAGTGATACATGTGAAGCACTTAGAGTTGCAACCAGCTTTCGCCATCTTGCCTTTGCAGACGTACGGCGCTTGGTTGCCCACTCACGGCTCGAAGCAGCCCCATCACTGAAGCTGCTTCGTCTTTGTGCTTCACTGTCTCATCCCCATTACTCGGACCCTCACTCTCAGAACGCCACTTATTGTGCATTTAACTCACTAGGCAATGTCCCCCTCTAGCATATTTTGAATATGGGAACATTCATACAGTGCGATTTAATCAGGGAACAAAGAGGGTAATTTTTTTAGCGTTTCGATGGTCTTTGTGGTAATGCACTGATACTAGGTACAGCACAAATTCCATCCCAATAATATCTTCCAATTGACACATCAAGATTTGAACCCGGGACCATGGGATTACCAGTCCAGTGGCAAGAGCACTCCACCACTCCTCCCATATCAGCCAAGAATGTGGTCTAGGAGATGCTTGGATTCTTGACCAAGTTTGGGTTGTCTAAGAAAGTACAGTCGGATCAAGGAACTAACTTTATGTCCAATGTCTTCAATCAATTTTTTTAAATAATTTGGCATTACCCAGATCACTTCTTAAGTCTACCATCCTTAAACATAGGGAGCTCTGGAGAGTTATCATCAAACACTCAAGTCAATGCTAAGAAAATGCTGCTTGGAACATCAGAAGGAGTGGGACAAAGGTCTTTCGTTTGTTCTGTTTGCATCAAAAGAGTCTCCAAATTAATTACTAGGCTTCTCTCCCTCCGAATTACTTTTTGGAATGATGACATCAACCTGCTTTATAACTTACTAGAGGCAATCTGGGAGCTGCACAGAAGATGAAGACATGGTATGACAAGAAATCAAGGTTGTGCCACTCTCAGCCAGCAGATCAGGTTTTGGTTCTGCTTCTCGTTCATGGACAACCTGTTCAAGCTAAGTTTAGTGGACCATATACTGTACAGTGGAGAAGGAAGTGGACCATATACTGTACAGTGGAGAAGGAAGTCAGTGATGTCACCAATGTTACTGCCACTCCAGATTGTTGGAAGAACAAACAACTATGTCACACACATATGCTAAAGTTGTACCACAGAGAGACGTTGATAACACAGTCTGCACGGTAACTGTTTCACAAGATCCAGAAATGGTTGCTCTCCCCTGCAGTATGAAGCTAAGTGATAGTCTGGGAAAGAATCATGCTATCATGAATGATCTTGAGGGTAAACTATCTCATCTGACCTCTGAGAGGCAAGAGTTTTCGGCTTTACTTCAGAAATATCAGCCTATGTTCCGTGACACCCAAGGGAGGACATCGGTGCTGATGCATGACCTTGATGTTGGAGATTTAAAGCCGATCAAATTGCCACCTTACCATGTAAACCCTCTGAAAGTGCCCCTCATCCAGAAGGAGAATGACTATCTACTTGAACACAAGATGATTGAGCCCAACCATAGTGAGTGGAGTTCTCCTGTCACCCTAGGACTAGTCCCTAAACCAGGTGGGTCACAGCAGCTCTGCATCGACTACCGACGTGTTAACCAGGTAACCAAAACGGACACCTACCCTATACCTCGCATGGAAGATTGCATAGGCAGTATAGGAAAGGCAAAGTATATAAGTAAGTTTGACTTGTTGAAGGGATATTGGCAAGTACTGTATCTATGTCGGATCGTGCTGAGGATATCTCATGTTTTGTAAAAACTCGGTAAGACTTTTATGCCTGTTCAGTGATGCCATATGGGATGTAAAATACACCAGCTACATTTCAAAAGCTCATGAACATTGCAACAGAAGGTTTGGAGGGTTGTGTGGTTTGCATTGATGGTCATTTTTAGTGACACATGAAATGATCACCTATGCCATCTCAGTAGCTTTCTTGATCGTTTGGTTCAAGCTGATCTTGTTGTAAATTTGTTCAAGTATGAATTCAGTCAATGTAAAGTACAGTATCTTGGTTATGTAATTGGTAATGGACACCAGGAGCTAAAGTGCAGGTAATAAGTGATCTTCCCAGACCCAAAACCAGAAAAGAGCTGCAAATATTTATTGGTATTGTGGGTTATTACCACCAGTTTGTTCTTAACTTTTCAGCTCTTGTGTCACCACTTACAGACCTTCTGAAAAAGAGAGTTAAATGTAATTAAAATGAAGAATGTGACTCCTCTTGCAACAAACTCAACGCTTTCCTGTTGAGCCAACCAGTGCTTTCTGCTCCAAATTGTACTTAACCATTTAAGATGGCTGTGAGTACTAGCGATACTGGAGCTGGGGCAGTTTTGTTGCAAGAGGTTGAACAAGGTATTGAACATCCTGTGTCATATTACAGAAAGAAGTTCACTCCACCTCAAAAGAACCATTCAACAATTGAAAAGGAACTTTGGGCTCTAATTTTGGGAATACAATTTTTTTAATTGCATTTGTGTTCAGGCCCAGATCCAGTTGTCATTTACACAGAACATAATCCTCTTAAGTTTCTTAGTCAGTTTAAAGATAAAAATCAGAGACTGACCAGATGGAGTTTACTTCTTCAAGACTATCCAATACATTCAACATGTTAAAGGTAGAGACATTGTTATTGCAGAGTGCTTGTCCCAAGTCTAGCTTATTATTTTAATAGATATAGATATGTCCCCTATACATTTCTTTCTTTAGGGGGAAGGTGTGACAGAGATCAGAATCTAATAGTGTTTGTTTAGTGCCTTCCAGATTCTGTAGGAGCGTGGATGTTTCTAGTTTGCTCGCTTGCCTGTGTCCGGGCTGCCGACAGTGGATCGTCGGTGTGAGGATTGCTCGAATCCGTGAGAGAAAGTTCTGGCATTTTGCGACATTATATAAACCTAGTGAGTCTACGCATTTTGACATACGACCAGCTGATTTCATCCTGTTAATATCTCCTGTCCCCTTCCCTGTACATACTGAATTATACCTGTGATTGTAATATTTGTATTATTCAAACCTTCTTAGCAACTCCGACATGTGTTGAATACTTAATATTATATTTTTCATATTAGGAACTAGTACTTGAGCTGTGAAATTAGTTATAAGCCTATAAAGTTTTACTTAACCAGTAATCATTAAGTTTTGTGATTTATAACTTATTTATTCATTATAATACTCTTTGTCAACATTTCTTTGATATAGGCCTAATAGGCTTCTTGGATTAAATATTTCAATATAGTAATTTATTGATAGCATAACTCAAGAAGTGTGATAGAACTTACGGAAGTATGTGAATAGAGAATGTAAGAGGCCTCACGGAAGCAAGACCATGAAGAATGCCCCAGGTGCTCTCAAAACAAAGGAATATGTCATTAGGTGAGATCATTCCACTCTAGTACTTTCTATCATTCATCCTTTAATGGTTATTTTTCGCGCAAATTTCTCTCCCGCGGTTATGTAGCAAGAGTGAGATACATAAAAGACCTTATATAACTCTGAGACTTCATTCGCTCGCCTTAGTAGAGAGAGAGAGAGAGCTTGAAGGGGGAGGGTATATGTCTCGCTGCCTCCCGCCTGCGGATACGAAAGTCGCCAGTCACTCGCAGGCACATGACCGACACTGCTCAATCGTCGGGCACGTAACCAAGATTCAGAATATATTTTGGAATTTCCAAATATCCAAGAACCATTCGGGGACCACAGATGATCATAGACCAATATCCACAGACAAGATGAGACAAGGGACGAAAATGGCATTTCGGGTCTTCCCGACGACAATAATCAGGTATGTGGGAATGCCCCTTTAATTTGACTACAATATACGTATATTCTGCTATTGCGCAGTATACCAATTAATATGGGTACAATATCATAAGTTATACGTCTCACCGTAAACTTTAGTATCACATATCTACCTTGTAATATTCTACCCAAGTTGGTATTTATTTGCTTGTCTGCTGCGAAGACCTAGATCTTTTACGCAGTTTTCCTAGATCTATCCTTGCTCACTATCCCTTGCATCTCACAAGTTACTCTCCTCTCTCTATCTCTCTCGCTCTCTCTCTCTCTAAAATTGCTCAGTATGTGGTTCTCTGTTCAGCTAACCCAGTTCCTGATAGATAATGGATATATTTAGACTGCATTTGAAGGAGTTCTTTGAATATTCAATAATTTCACAGCAGTTCGTCCCGTTTGATTCACCCATAAACAACACAGACAGACACTCACATTTTATCTTAGAAGTGTTAAATCGTTTTTCAGTAGAACAGCTTAAGTAAAGAGCAGACAGGCTTTTAACACCTTACAATGAAAGTCCTGCACTGTATAATCTTTCGTACACTATGATTATCTCTATATTATCTCTCTGTATATTTACCTCTCCATCTGCTTGTTCATCTATTTCTATCTTTTTGTAGAGTTTGGCGTTCTCCTGCAGTTTTACAGTTGGGTAAACCTGTATTTAGACCATATCGATATGCATTTTTGTGTTGGAAAATCCGCTTATTTATAATAGTTTGTTCCATGTCATGTGTTTTAAACCATGAATAGCATAACGTCACACCCACACAAACAGTTCTCTCTCTCTATCTCTCTCTCTCTCTCTCTCTCTCTCTCTCTCTCTCTCTCTCTCTCTCTCTCTCTCTCTCTCTCTCTCACATACATATATACGTAGTTTCACCATTATAATGTGTATCTGCATAATTTTTGTTTCTTTCTATATTCCAACTTACTCCCTCTTGGGCATAGGCTAGCTGAGAGCATGTACAGTACGTTCAACCAGTCAACACGGTGAAGCCTGTGAGGTCTTGTTCCAGTTTTTGGAGTGAGACATGTGAAGCACTTAGAGCCTGGTTGCCCACTCATGGCTCGAATGAGCCCCATCTCTGAAGCTGCTTCGCCTTTGCGCTTCACTATTTTACTCCTAAGACTGGAGGACCCTCACTCTCAGAACACCACCTATTGAGCAATTAACTCACTAGGCATTGCCCCTCTATAGCATAGTTTGAATATGGGAATATTCATACAGTGCTATTTAATCAGGGAAAAATGAGGGCATTTTTGGCATTTCGGTGGGCTTTGTGGTAATGCACTGATACTAGGTACAGCACAAATTCGATCCCAATAATATTTTCCCATTGATACATCGGGATTCGAACCCGGGTCAATTGGATTACGAGTCCATTGGCAAGACCACTCCCCCACACCTCCCCTATATGCTATACAAATTAACTGATAAATGTTGACAGAATGATTATACTATGGTTGAAACTCTGGCACTTCACTGTCACCTAAGGTTAAATGTGATTTCGTAGTTAATGTAGAATAAGCAATGCATTGTACTTAGGATAAGATAAACTCTGTAGATATTCAGCTTCAGGGCTGCAATTGAACAATAAGCCAACAATTATTACTATAATTTTTTATTAGCACTTATGATGCGGGAATATTTCCGCTATATTAGGGCTCATTCAGGCACTCCTGAATGATTAAGCAAGTGTCTGAATTAAATTAAATATATTCAGCCAAAATCTAAAAGAAAATAGCTTCAAAATTACACCAGAACAAGCTTTGTAGCGAGCTGGGTTCATCCGCAACGCTACCATAGACATCAGCAAATATTTGCTAATTATGAGAGATGTCGCGCTACATTTGCCTTTGGCAGCGCTGCATTGTCTTGCGAGGTATGAGGCGAGTATCAGTGCCCCGGCCGCCGTGCTGGAGAGCGGACGGAGGCCTGCCGCGCTCCCGCTCACTGACACTCGTTTCCACAGGCTTTAAGAGGCTATAAGAGCCTGTAAAATGCTTTAAATTGCCGTGGCACTCCAGAACGGTCCCCGTAGCCAATGGGTTAATATTATTATTATCATTAATATTATTAAGATCATTATTTGTATTATTACTAATAGTAGTATTATAAGTTTATTATACTTTATAAGTGTCACATCGTCTTTCCCTTCACCTTATAAGCGTCCCTCTTTGACATTTCTACACGGTTATTTAAATGTTTGATGCAAACCATCCCCTTACAATTTTACGTTGTTGTTTTTGCTTTCCTTCATTAGCTGTTAATTTGTTTGACCTTATAACTACTATGTCATGTGAAAGGTGTTGATGTTGATTAACGATTGCATTAATCAGGTTATCTAATTAATATATCTCCCTTACTTGATCAATTGAAATGTACGATTCTTGCTAGGAATAAGTACATTTATCTTTCAATATATTTTAATATTCTTGTTACTACTAAATGTATAATGGGCAAATATACATTGGTTAGTATAGTACTTTTGCAAACATTACACCGTTTGTTTAAGGAAAAATGAAAGTGAAGGAGTTTCCGCTTAAGATTTAGATATACAGTATATGGACCATATTGAAAGGAATTCGATGAAAATTCCCATTTCATTTAATCCCCCACTCCCACACAAAGTCTCTGTCTCTGTCTGTCTCTCTCACGCACACTCACATAGCACATGTGTATATACTATAAAAGCATTGTCCTGTTGTAATTTTGCGAGGATACTCTCTCCTCTGAATATCACCAAGCTCCGCCCCAACCCAGTACCCACCCCCTATAATGCCTCACTCGTCCCCTCTAACTCAGTTGCATAAATATATCACACCATTTTATATCGTTCCACTTGCTTGTAATATTTGTCACTTGCTTTTATATTATGTAAGTTGTCTTTACTCTAAAACTTTTCCCTCTGTAAAATATTTTGGCATGAAGTAATGATTATCTTACTTTAAGAAGGAACATTTAACAAATATATCTTCCGTGTACATTTGTTACATACTTAGTCATCTGCATGTCATGGTTAATTGGAATGGGTATGCAATTCTAGCCTTTTGTATTTAGTTTAGTATTTTCTTCCTTTTTTATAAATAAATACACTAAATGATGACGAGTATATTCTTTTGGATATTATTGTTTCTAGATGGAAGGGACTATAGGTAGCCCCAACGAACTTGACAATTGTCTCGACCCCTGACCACTTCGTAACTCAAAAGAACCTTGAGCAAACTGGCTGTAAATTTCCACACATATTTCCTGGTGGACTTTTCCCAATGATAGAAATATCAGCCCGATTGCTTTCAATTATTTTGAGTTATAAGAAGTTAAAGGGTCCAGATTATTGTCAAGTTCGTTGGCGCTACCTATAGTAAATTTTTTGAAATATGTATATACAGTATATACTTTGATCATAACTGTTTTGCCGGGCTACAGTAATTACAGCTTGTGATATAGTACGCTTTACTAAAATCCAGATCTGGACTTATAGACCTTAAATAAACTCAACAGGAACTCCCCGAACACGTTCTTAATATCACAATAAGTATTCAACTAGGTACTACAGAACTCAATGACAACACACAGGAGAGTTATACACACAAGTTTATTCAAAGGCATAGAAATATATCTTCACTTATAGGCTTGGTTTATATGGACAATTCAGGCTATAATATTACCTTAATAACTATCAGAATTATAAGGTAATAGGCGAATGTATACTAGCAGAATAGACCAAGATGAGATCAATATTAATTCAGTGTTGATAATAAAAAAAAACAGGAAATATGGCAATTAAATAAACACGTGACCTATAGTATCAACTCTTAATAATAATAATGATGCGGGTCGAGTGTCTTACGTGAATGAAACAGCAAATAAAGGTAAATATTAATACTTGATATACAAGAGAATGAAAGGAGTTGAGAGTAAAAACAAATACACAAGCAGTGAGCGAGATGTACTAGGTGGGGCGCGCGCGCTTGAGCTAGGTAAATTATCTTCAGGTAAACGCGACCTTTAATTCGCTAGCTTGTCAGGTCAATAACTTTACTGCGGGGTTGGAAAATGCAATTCTGGTTTGTGTAAATATGAACTTATTCTCAGAGATACTACAATGAAACTGGGGGTAAGAAATTGCTTATTTATTTTCACAATTCTATATGTATGTAGCTCAAATTAGGTAATTTATGATTTGAACTGTATATTCACTTCAATCGAACGTATGCAATAATTACGAACTCGGTCGAGAAATTCAAATGTAAAGTTATTAATATAATTGTAACTGAATTAAGGAAAAATAAATACTAACTGGATATTAAGACAAAGTCTAAGCAATCAAAGGCGATTAATCAGTAGATGTCCTGGCAACGCTTATAATGGTAATAGCGTAAGGAATTAATTAACAAAATATTAATTATGTTAAAAGTGACGTCAAGACGAAGTTGTACTATGAAAATACTCAGAAGAGTATTAACACGATATCTGAACGGGTTAACAGAGTTTTATGAAGAATTCTCTTTGACAAGTGGTGTATTCGATATGATGGAAAATTTAGATAAAAGACTCTATGCAATGCTAGAATTCCTAGATCATAAGAATCAAAATTATCTACATCAATATTCGCATGAACGATAATACTAGTTCATACAATAATCACAACAACGATTAAGTAATCGTATGAGAAAGGGGGGACTTGGGAAGTCTATAACTGGGGTAATGATAAGTTTTACACTGGGATAAATTAACTATAAAATTGGACGTAGGTTCTAGGTAATTAGTTATGAATTAAGAAGGGGAATCAAGACACAGAATACACGTCGACCTCAAATTACAACATACATAACAGAATACATATATTAGGAAAATCTGTGAGTATGTGGCGTGATAAATTAAGGAACACAAGTATATAACGTATGTGTAGGACGTTCTAAAGGATATTTACACAGGAGTCATATAGGATCTTGAACACAGATCTAAGACAAGAATTACTATTAATTTCAGAAGGATTAACAGGTACGCAATTACAAGATCTTGGGCACAGATCTGTTTATAATCACACGCTTACACGATTCACATATTTTAACCTATACCTCAACAACAATAATCACAACTCAAGATATGCAGGGACACTTAGGGTAAGTTTGGAGGGTAATGAGAGAATAGGGCTGGTCGACGTAGAGCGTAGGTTCTAGGGCAGCACCTCAGGTGGGTAGGGTGTCCTCGAGCAGTACTTCAGGTTCGAGACGTCAGAGGGCACCACAGGTCGAGCACTCTCACTGGCAGGGGGCAGGGCTGGGGCAAGCTTTAGCTGTGGTTAGCTGTCCTGTCCTTTTCAGACTGAGTACAGTACCGCAGTGGAGGTTTGCATACTTTCCTCCTAAATCTTTGAAGCAATATCTGACGTAATTCTTGACTCTCGTTTATATAGTTTCGTGGCAATAGGGGTATTGTGAATTTCGTTGTGATGAAGTTGTGAGGGTAAATACTAATAGTAGACATGGCTGGTTAATATATATAGGTATACTTATTATACTAGGTAACATATTTATATCATACAAAGCATTTATTTATCCTATTCTGGGAGAAATCTTACTTATTAGGATTACATCATCCTCCAGACTCTTAGACATACTGGTATATTGCTGGCCTAGTTGTGCTTCTGGTCTGGAGGTTATTGGATCTACAGGACCGGCATAACTGTTACTCCTCCTCTGGTCCATTTATATCTGTAAGCTTCTGGTCGCTGGTGTTCAACTTGCATAAACAATGCTTCATCATATTGCAGATCTGGGGATGGGGGAAATGCTGTCCTGTCATTGGCTGGTGTGGTTTGAAAGCAGGGTTGTGGTTGGCTGGAGCAGTTTCCAATGCTCATAACTGCTGTTTGGCGTGATAGGAAATGAGGGGCTCTGGGTGATAGGGGTGGCTTCTGCATTTCCTTGCTTCTACGTTGTTTCCAGGTTATGGGTTTTGCTGTTGGACCCAGCTGGTTATAGCATTTGGTGGTAGCAACTCCATCATTTCAATAACAATATAATTAAGTTTCATATTTCATAGCGCAAGTAATTTGTCTTTTGAAGCTCCCCAAATACTCTACACCAATGTTTCCCATTTCCATCCCATGTGTCTTATGCATGTAATTCTGATATGCCTTTAGTCATGTTGATTATAATATTAGTATGATTTAGCTTTTCTCTATCAAACTGTCTTGGTTATAAGTTTTCCAGTTCACCTTTCCATCTAACTCCATACACAGGCGAATATAAACATCGTTTTAACAAACTATAACTTTATTTACAAAATAATATATGCTCTATATACTGTAGTTGCCTTTGTAAATACATTCGGATACGCCTTTCCTACTCATGGCGAACTCAAATCTTGTGCTGTGTGAGTAATTGCAAAAATAACTTTAATATCTGCTACGTCTGGAGACTTTTGGCACACACTGTATATCATTCTCAACTAAAATCGGTCCATCATTTTTATACTGACCTGGCAATATGCAAAATAAACACTCAAAGGAACATAAACAAACTGAAAAAAGTTCTTCCCTTACACCTCCTCCTTAGCATCTCGCAACTTCCCCTGTTGGCTAATGTCCATGTTGGTATTATTCTGGTTGTTTGTTGTTATGACCTAGAACTTCCGCACGGGTTGCTCACACTTATCTCACCCTTTCACTATCTCTACCTCCTCACTCAAATTGCTCATAAGTAACTCCAGTCTCTCTCTCTCTCTACTTTGCTACCCTATTATGCTATGTTACAACCCTGAAGTTATGAGGAGATTTAATTAGGCCTGGTAAGCACTACGGGTATGGTAACTCCCAAATTGGCACACTAGACTGAATAGATTAGAAGTTAATTCAGTGAGGAGAGTAATAGTCTGTTTAACAGACTTATGCCAAGACTCAGTAGTCTATTTTAGAGATGGTAGTTATAGCATATATAGCAGTTTATTTATGTAAGTTATTATATCATAAGCCACTTTGATCTTATAAACTTGACCACACCACTAACCCCTTTGTACCAAACTAATGCACATAATATAATGGTTAAGAAAAAACAAGATAATACGATAGTTACACAGATACTCAGACCATACAGACCTTGTGGTCCCTAGTATGTGGTACAGCCTAAATACTACTAGATACAGGGACAGTTTATAGTAGCATGTCACATCCCTCGCCACTGTGAAGCTTTGAGAGGTTCTGCTGTGCTCGACCCCTTTCAACTCTCTATAGGTTGGCACTCAGAGTTGTTTTGTTGTGCCAGCCAGGGTCGACTATGACGTCTCAGTTGAGATTCATTTTGTATATTATTTAATGTTCTTAATAATAGATGGCGCTGTACTTGCCAATCTTCTGTTTTCTAGTTACCTTTCTGTACGTGTATAAGGGTTTCAGGCTGTGACGGAGGGTGTTGTAATTCCTCTTGAATTCATATGCAATCAGTATATACTCAACCAGCGTCTTGGATATATCGGCTCCTGGAGATTTGTGTGGAGGTGTTATCCTGTATTGTGTGCTACTAAATACCGCTAGCTGTGCTGATAACCAGGGAGTAGTGTCTTGTCTGTCATAGCCTGATTCCTATTATTACGTGTGTCATTAGTTTACATTAGTATATAAGTTTCTTTTCTTTTTTCCTTTTTTGTTTGTTTGTTCATAGAGATACATTATTATAATTTATATATTAATATTCATATAAATATATTATTTTCCTTTTTAATCTAGTTACTTGCAAATTCTTTATATAATATAGACACCTTTCTTTTATAATTAATTATATATATATATATATTACGATAGGGTATGACTCTTTTGTGATCCCGTACGTCTGTGACTTCACGGTCGTTCCCGCTGCACGGCGTAGGACGAGTAGATCGTATATTATAAGATTGTAAGTAAGTTAAGATTGTAAAGGCCTAATATGCTATTAAGCAATATTGACATGGTCTTATGTAGTATATATGAATTTATTGTATATATTAATATAATTTATCGTATAGAGCAACCTAGATGCGGTACAATAATTTGGGCTCCTGGCGTTTGCCAAGGCAGCAAGGTGTGTGTCTGAGGAATACCGCTCAGAGCCTCCACGAACACCGACCAGTTAACATCTAATTTCCGCCCTCAGTTGATCGAGCTTTTGTGCCTCTAATCACAATACACTGACAGCAATAAATATAGCTACACCATCACGACGCTCTCATCGACCCCATGACTGACTGACAGATAAGCATAGTATTCATGTCCATTCCCATATAATCATTTGTTCCCTTTCACTTAACTCGAGCCTCAGGGCCGGGCCGGTGTCTTGCCTCCCCATTGTCCGCCATGTTGGGTAAAACGTTCTCCTTTGCCTCATTGCCACGTGGAACTATTGGCGAGTTAATTCCTGGAATAATATTAACCCTTATAACCTTACCCTATATATAATATATTATATGAGACCTTTGGATATAAATTAGCTTGTTTCAGATCCAATTCAATTTAAATATGGAGTAATTCGATTTAGATTGATTTTATTTGGAATATAGATATTTAACTTCCATTGATAGTATACCACATTGGTGCCCAGACCCGGGAATTAGCTACCAGTAAGGGATTTTTAGGCAATGAGCAAGGTGATGCAGGAGCAAGGACCCCGGAGGGGTGGGGCTTGGATATATTCCTGTACCTCCGGCGCCAGTACCTCAGAAAATAGCGATTGTAGGGCATTCGTATGCCACTAGGCTAAGGGCAGCCGACCAAGGAACTGTGTAGTATCGGGCATCAGAGGGGGATAGAGAGTTTGAGCTGTCCTACTTCGGGGTGCCTGGAGCCACCGTCGACAGCCTGAGAGCCTCCCCACAGTGGGCGCAGGTGGTCCATTTTAGGCCTCATATGATTTTCTTGTTCCTGGGTGGCAACGATATTCGCCCCGATACCGTACCCCGAGAGTTAGCCAGCGCCATCAAAGAGGTGGCGCTGTATCTGGAGCGAGAGTCTGGGGGGAGCTACAAGATTGTAGCGATTGAGAGCCGGACTAGGGTCCGAGGTGTTACAGCGGAGGAATATCACGCCATTAAAAACTCTGTCAACCGCACCCTGAGATGTCGGCTGGTAGAGACACGACACCGCTTTGTCTCGATAACCCTCAGTACACGGGACCTCGACCAGGATGCCGTCCACCTCGATTTGGATACGAATCAAGTCCTATATAATAAAATTGTAGGGCTAACAAAGCGTTGGTTGGAGAGGGACGCCGGGGTGATATCGTTGCGCCTGCCTAAGTCCTTCATCCCACCCATCATCTTCCCCCAATAATTTTCTCTTTCATTTCAGACTTCCTGTGACATATGACCTGACCTAAAAAAAAATCTTGTTCAATATGACCCTTTAGTAGGTGTTGCTATTTTGTGTGCTATTTTTTCTCCACAACATAGAAGTCTGCCGGTCGGCGTCTCTTAACTAGACTACCATTTTGCCCTTGTATTTGTAACATTTTAGATAAATAGCCTATACAGGCTTACATGCAAAATTAATAAACAGGAAGAGACACCGTCTAGTGGGGTGCTGAGCAAAGCCTCTAAAAATCAGAGGGCAGGACTTCGGGGAGTATTAAATAGGCTAATTGTAGATGTCGACACTTTCATCACTACTGCTGACCTCGAGGAACTAGAAGCTAGATTAGACAATGTCCAGGCTACCCACAGTCGTATTATTGCTCTGAGTGAGGTGATTGTGGCAGCAGGCATGACAGAGGAGGAAGAGATAGTTGCAGAGTGTGATAATCGCGCCCTCTATGATGAACCTGTCTTTAGAGCGAAGCACCTATTACAGCGCGCTGTCGCAAATAAGAAGGTAGCATGACGGTGGGGACTAAAGGAAAGAAAGAGGGTACATATAAGAAATATGCTCAGATTCTATGCAAGCTATGTAACAACAAACATAAATGGAGTTTCTGTGTAAAATACCCAACAAATGAGACAAAACTAGCACAGGCAAAAAGATTGAAGCTATGTGTAGGTTGTCTAAGTAAGGAACATGGTAAGCAGGGACAATGTACTGCTACATACTTAAGGCCCTGTCGCCACTGCAAAGGACATCACTTTGACAAGTTGTGTCCTACAGCAGATAAAGTCAAAGACATCAAACCAGAGGGTACTACAACTTTGACACTATATGCAAGTGTCAAGTGAGCTATATGTATATGCATGCAAGACACCACTATATTGCCCACAATACAGATTCCCATGGAAGGTAATGACAGTAACAAGGTTTGATGGGTACTCCATGATCAAGGGTCTCAACGGTCCTTTATAAAGAGATCCGTATTAATGGGACTTAAACACCGAATCGTAGGAGCTGAGACTCTTCGATTGCAGGGCTTCACAGGGGTTACTGACAAACAAGACAACGAGATAGCGGAGATTTCATATTTCTACCGTAAAAACAGGTACTTTATGACATGTATTGTGGTAGACATCCTACCAGAGTATGTATCTGTAGGTTTGAAGAAGGTGGAACACGCTTTACGTAGCAAAGGGGTTAATTTGTCAGATCCCATGGGATATCCAAGTGAGGTGCATGTTCTACTTGGTGTGGATCATTATTATGATGTAGTATACCCTGGATTTAAAAGAATGTGTGGTGTAATTTTAATCCCCACTAAATTTGGCTATTGCATGAGTGGAAAGGTGCATACTACACAGTCATATGTCCTGGTCGACACGGTCTCGATATTAAGAATGAATGTAACCGCGGAAGAGGAGTTGGGAAGGGAGGATTCCCAACCTAGTGACCCTAAAATGACTGCCGATTCGACCTGGAACGACTGTGGAGATTGGATCACATAGGCATTAATCCTATGGAGACAGATTATGACTCGGAAGTTGCGCTGAAGAAGTTTGAAGAGTCTGTGAACTACTGTGCCTCAGACAAGCAATACAAGGTTAGTTTACCCTGGAAGAATAGTGAGATGAGCCTGCCTACTAACTATGGTTTGGCATTAGGTCGCTTGCGCGCATTGCAGCATAAATTAACTAATGAACCGAGCACGCACCAGGCATATGACGATGTTTTTCGGAGTAATGAAGATAGGGGCTTCATTGAGAGAGTCTATGTAAAAGAACCGATTAAGAAGGAAAGGGTTCACTATCTGGCACATAATGGGGTGAGGAAAGACAGCGTCACCACACCAATACGGGTGGTGTATGACTGCTCTGCCCACCAAGGTCAACAACCCAGTCTAAATGACTGCCTGCTGACAGGTCCGTCCTTGGTGTCGGACCTGTCCCAACATCTATTGCGATTTAGGCTGGGGCAGTACGCATTCACTAGTGACATCGAGAAAGCATTCTTGATGGTCAAACTAAAAGAGGAAGATAGAGATGTTACCCGCTTTCTTTGGTTCAAAGATATTAGCGACTCTGAAAGTCCGGTCATAATCTACCGTTTTCGGGTTGTACTCTTTGGGGCTGCATGTTCACAGTTTTTGTTGAATGCCACGATCAAAAAACATCTATTAGATACTCTTGAAGACACAAGTAAACTATCTCGCAGGTTGTATATACACAATTTGCAGGGTTCTAGCGATAGTCAGGATGATTTGTTACATACCTACTGGCAAGCACGCAGATTGTTTACAGAAGCACATTTATTTCTCCGCGAATGGGTTACTAATAGTGAAGATCTTCAGAGTTAATATACAGGTGGACGGTATGGCATCTCATAACCAGGAAAAGTCCAGAAATTTGGGGATGATCTGGCAACCTCAACAAGACATACTAACTTTTCAAACAAGGTCTTTTGCTCAGCAGACCGGAGCGCACACAAAAAGAAGTCTGTTGAGCAAAGTTGCGCAATTTTTTGATCCTTTGGGTCTAGCATTACCAGTTACCATAAGAGCTAGGATTTTGATGCAGGAAGTTTGGAGACGCAAAATAGGATGGGATGACAGTTTGCCCGACGATTTGAATGACCAAGGGGCATTGTTGTTGAATGAGTATGACATCCTATGTACTAAACCTTTACCTCGTAAAGTGGCGGCATTCGGTGACGTTACGTTACACACCTTTTGCGATGCTAGCGCCACGGCATACGGGGTAGCCATATATGTCGTTCCATCATTTGGGGCGCATTTAGTTACAGCCCGGGCTAAAGTAGCCCCGGTTAAAAAGGTAACTATCCCTAAAATGGAATTGGCTGCCATGCTGCTATTAGCATGTCTGGTGAAACATGTACGCGCAGCATACGAGAGCGAGTTAAACATTGAAATCGTTCACGTTTGGTGAGATAGTCAGGTTGCACTCAACTGGATACATAGCAAGAAGTCTCTGCCAGTTTATGTGAGAAATAGGGTAGATGAGATTAGGGTCCTATTGCCAGACGTTGCTTATCATTATGTAAATACAAAAGACAACCCTAGTGATCTCATAACTAGGGGTATAACGGCTAGCCAGTTAGTGAAGTCCGAATTGTGGTGGCATGGTCCAAAGTGGCTGTTCCATGAAAATTAATGGACGATTTGGCATGTTGTTGGTGAGGGACTTCTACCACTGGAAACAGTGGCAGTTACAGCCCAACCAAATGTCCAGTGATAGAGTGGGCAAGATTCGGTGACTATAATAAACTAGTCAGAGTTGTCGCTTGGGTGTTGAGATATGTATCCAATATCAAGCTTAAAGTAACGGGCCAGCTCTGCAACAAGGGTCACAACATTGATGCTCGTGAATATAAAGCAGCTGAAGTAACTTTGATCAAGTGGGTTCAAACAGAAACTATTTCCAATTAATTAGAATCTTTGCAAAGCTCGAATAAGACATTAATGTCTAATTTAGTGCGTCAACTAAGGTTGCATCTAGATAATGACCTCATCAGGTGTGAGGGTCGTGTTACGACCGGCACTACGAAATAAACAAGGGAACTAAATAATGGACTAGATGATAGGCTATATCTGCAACAACGGTACGCTAATTCCAAACCCTCGAACTATTACGCCGGTGAACAAAACACTTAAACCCTCCAGAGTTAATCTACTGGATAATGGGGTATCAATTAACTGGATTTTGGTGCACTTCTACAAAGGCTTTCCGGTGACGGCAAAGCCTACTCACAACAGGAGTACTTTACGTTAATAAAATGCTCTTAAGTAATAACAATGCTTGAATAAACTATAACAAGATTTAATAAAGAAATATATGCTTACGTTAACTTTAGTGCGAGTCTGTACTCAACACTAAACTCTTCAATGCTCTATGAAAACACTGAAAGTCTAGTCCTACAGCAAACAAATAATGAATCTTCTGAAAACGTCTGATGCTCCAAGATGCTCGTTAATATAGAACAGAAATAATGCAGGGGCAGGACACCAAAGCGTGTATCTTAAATACACCAATAAGTAGGATACATATATATAACCAGGGGAGTGCAACAACTCTGTGACAGCACTAATAATAACCACTCAAAACAGTACTTCCTTAGCCAAAGTAACAGCCTTACTGGGTTGTTCACCAAGCATCAACCTAGGCTAAAATAATACGTGAATCTCCTAAAGCATACACAGTTAAATTTAATAAACACAATGCTGTCTTTATTACTAATAAAGTCTAGCAGCGGCATAAAAGGTACCAGGAGGCTAGGCAGAGCGCAAGCATGCTCGTAGCCTACTGTCTCCCCTTGAACAGATTTCCCTTGTGTTACGTTAAGTGACTAGGAGGCTCTATTGGTAAGTCCAGATCTCAAGTATCTGGTCTTGCCCTGGCGCTCCACAAAGGTCAACACAAAGAGGTAGCGAGCATACGAGCAAGAGTAGGCAAAAGCCCTTCGCTCGTATACTGCTACACTCGCAAAGGAAAAATATGCACAAGGGCTACAGGCACCTAGCTCCGTCTAAGTCGTATAGGCTTTGACTTGCCATATACATTACTCAGACAACGACTAAAGATACCTTCCACTGTCTAGCATTAAATAGTAACAAAGAACAACTCAATAATTAGAAGCACCCAATGATAATTTGACTCATGTGACTATGACTAATAATCCCTAAAGCTAGTGCGAAACATGTATGTGAGAACTGGTGCTGGTAATACGACTGGCCGACTATGGAAGACGTATGCAGAACCAGAAGGGATAAGTAATTGAATAAAGATGAGAAGTAATGGAAAAGAAGAAGTTCAGAGAGAGAAACAGTAGTACATGGGGTTAGATTGGGGGACAGATTGCAAGGGACATCTAGTACCAAGCACACTATACCAAGCTCTGAAGGAGACACGCGGGAAGGATGCCCGCACTACCCTCCCAGGACAGCGGCCACCAATCACAGACCACTACGTCATGAAGAGCAAGCGTCCTATGATGCAGCCAGGCCCGCCGGCCAATCAAGGGCGTAGGAAAGCCCGCGCGAGCGAGGGAGGCACATATTACCACCTCGCTGCCTCCTTCGCTCTTTCTCCTTAACTTCACACTGCATATCTTATACTCTATGACTGATATAAAATACTTCCATGTGTCACAGACAAAAATAGAGACCACCACTGATCTGGCTGTGACTACATGAATACTAGGAAAGAAAGAACATCGTTCTACGATTATTATAGCCCATTCCACTGCCCTGGCGAGCGCTAGCGAGTACGAGCACATTCTGGCAAGCTGGCCAGCGTAACAGTCGCCTGAAGTGGTCGGGTGTAACGGACGGCACAAACCGTCCTATACTTATGCCAACAAGACATCACGTTACTGATCTATTGATCATACGTGCACAAAGGGAAGTAAAACACTACGGGGTATGTCATATTATATCAAATTTGCGTCTCACATGGTGGATACCCAGAGTTCGACAAGTAGCTCGACGCATAGTAAGAAAGTGTGTAATATGCCAGAGACTAAAGGGTAAACCATATGCAACTGGACCAGCTCTACCTCTACCTGAATGCCGTGTAAAGCACATAGAGCCTTTCCAAGCTGTAGGGTTAGATTACACAGGTGCATTGAAGACGAGAGAGCATGAGAAAGTTTATATATTATTGTTTACCTGTGCAACTTCTCGAGCGGTACACCTAGAACTATGTGATATGTTTAGCGAAGAATTTATGCTGGCGTTTAGACAGTTTTGTGCCCGTCGTTCATTCCCTCAACTCATTCCTAGCGACAATGCTCCCACTTATGCCCAGGCATCAAAATATCTAAAGGATATGAGCAGTGATCCTACAATCATCACTTTTTTGGGAGAGAGGAAGTGCGAATGGAGGTTCATCCCAGTTAAGGCACCTTGGTTTGGTGGAATGTGGGAACGGTGTGTCGGCATAGTAAAGTCAGGACTCAGAGCGGTAGTAGGACGTGCTCTAATAAAGAAGAGTGAGTTGACGACAGTCCTCACAGAGATAGAGGCAGTCGTGAATGATCGCCCGCTCACATATGTGTACACCGACCTGCAAGAACCACTACCATTAACGCCAGCTCACTTGCTATATGGTAAACCATTGACTGCGTTTCCATCTGATTTCCAATCCATAGTAGAGTTAGAGGATCCCTCGTTGTACTCTGAGGCAGCGGTGTCTAAGAGATACCAGTATATATCGAGGGTAATCGAAGATTTTAGAAAACGGTGGATTAATAAATATCTGCTAGCATTGAGGGAAAGGAGTGTTACACCCTCTGGTAGACCGACGGCACCTACTATTGGTGAAGTCGTTTTAATTAAAGAAGATAGTCCTCGTTTATACTGGAAATTGGGCCGCGTGTTGAAGGTATACAAGGGGGAAGACTCTGTAGAGCGGGTAGCACTATTGAGGACGGCCACTGGAACTACTGTTCATCCTGTCGCACGTTTGTACGCTTTGGAGCTCGATTCCGCATTGCAATCTGATGCTCCACCTGTTATTGCTGGGTCCGAGGATTCTCAAAGTACGACTCGCCTCTTATTGATGGTGATCAATCTCGGACCGGGACGCGTCCCAGACGCGCTGCTGCTGGCGCCGTCGACATGGTGACGTCCGAAGATAGCCTCTGGGCAACTTTAATTTTAAGGTGGGGTTCAGGTATTTTTTTGTGGGGGGAGTGTATCGTATAAATATGATAGGGTATGACTCTTTTGTGATCCCGTACATCTCTGTGACTTCACGGTCGTTCCCGCTGCACGGCGTAGGATGAGTAGATTGTATATTATAAGATTGTAAGTAAGTTAAGATTGTAAAGGCCTAATATGCTATTAAGCAATATTGACGTGGTCTTATGTAGTATATATGAATTTATCGTATATATTAATATAATTTATCGTATAGAGCAACCTAGATGCGGTACGATAATTTGGGCTCCTGGCGTTTGCCAAGGCAGCAAGGTGTGCGTCTGAGGAAGACAGCTCAGAGCCTCCACGAACACCGACCAGTTAACATCTAATTTCCGCCCTCAGTTGATCGAGCTTTTGTGCCTCTAATCACAATACACTGACAGCAATAAATACAGCTACACCATCACGACGCTATCATCGACGCCATGACTGACTGACAGATAAGCATAGTATGCATGTCCATTCCCATATAATCATTTGTTCCCTTTCACTTGACTCGAGCCTCAGGGCCGGGCCGGTGTCTTGCCTCCCCATTGTCCGCCATATTGGGTAAAACGTTCTCCTTTGCCTCATTGCCACGTGGAACTATTGGTGAGTTAATTCCTGGAATAATATTAACCTTTATAACCTTACCCTATATATAATTTATTATGTGAGACCTTTGGATATAAATTAGCTTGTTTCAGATCCAATTCAATTTCGATATGGAGTAATTCGATTTAGATTGATTTTATTTGGATTATAGCTTATAGATATTTAACTTATATTGATAGTATACCACAGTAACTCTGTGTCTGTGTAACTCTCTATCCTATGATACAGAACACGACTTTAGTTTGTTTCTGCTCAGCATTTGAATATACAGTATTTGAACCACAGGAGTTCTTTGAAAATTCGCTTATTTCATAGTTCGTCCCATTTTATTTTTCAACCCTTGAACATTAAATTTTACTCCCACACACTCTCTTTCATTATCTCTGACCCTCCCTCACGCATATACTGTATACATAGCGTAATTAGAGCCCATGACATATTACTAAGAGCTGTACATGAAATATTGATGTCGGACAGTACGCAACTGAAGTTTACAGTGGGATGTGTTCGTTGAGAAATCCTAATGTTTACATTTTGACCATACTGTATGTGTTTAAAATATATTATACATGTGTAGTACTTAATTTGGCACTATCACAGTCATTTTAATCGAGCATTTCTAACTTGAAGTTGCTCGTATAACCTCTGCTTACTGTGTGTTTGTATTCATTGATTGTTTATCTATTTATATTGTTAGTATTGATTTTTGTTTATTGTTCTTGTTAAAAGAGTGCTCTTTGTTTAAATGTGTTGTTGCTTCTTCATATTTTGCAATTATTATGGTTTAATATAATTGTATCTATTCACTTTTGATAGTATCACATGCCTGCCTCTGTGATATCCTTAACTTATTGACATGCAATTTTTTGTGAATCAAAGTAAAGCAACCCCGGAAAAATTGTATAGTTACTTCAGAAAGAAGACAGTAGGTAATTCAACTATTGGACCGTTAGTAGATGAAAATGGAGAATATACCAAAGACAAAGTACAAATGATCAATGCCCTCATTAGCTTATTTGCATCAGTTTTTACAACAGAAAATCTTAGTGATATCCCTACAATGTCGTCTACTATTAGACCCTTGTTTGCCATACCCTCCTTCCATCCTTTGAACTTTGCCTCTAGTTCCTGTGCACTATCTGTGATAAGAACTAGGTCATATAACAACTCCCATGAGGGTCCTGTCCTAAAGTCCCTTGACAGAGCCTCCAGGACCAAAACAAACAGTAATGGGCTCAGCACTAAACCTTGGTGAACTCCAACTTTCACTGGGAACTCTTCACTCGGCGCCCCATTAACTCAACTGCTGCCTGTGACCCCTCATACATTCTCATTATCACATGCACCAACCACTCTTCTACTCCGGAGTTTTCTCATAGCCACTGCATTACTTTCCTTGGCACATGGTAAAAGACCTTCTCCAGATCTACAAAAACTAGGTATAACTCCCTGTTTGTCTCTTAAGAACCTCTCTTGCAGTTGCCTAAGAATGAAAATAACATCAGTTGTGCCACGTCTCGGCATAAATCCAAACTGCATGTCGCTGATGGCAACACTTTTCATGATCATGCATTCAAAGACCCTTTCACTGACTTTCTTGACTTGGTCGATCATTTATAGTTTCCCCTATCTAAGGAGTCTCCCTTGCCTTTGTAAATATTTACTATCACCCTTTTCTGCCAAGCATTGGGAATATTTGCCACCTTTATGATAACAATGATCAGCTAGGTGACCAATTTTACCCCAATATTTCCAGCTGCTTTTATCATCTTAGAGGCAATGCCGGAGCTCCCAGCAGCTTTCCCGGACTTCGTTGTACTAATAGCACTTGTAACAGCGTCGTACTCTACCAAAGGCGTACTGGGACAGCAGTGCTGAGCTGTTCTCTGCTCCATTCAAACTCCACATTAAGCAGTCTATCATAATGCTCCTTCCATGCCTCTCTAATTTCGTTTTCTGAGTAAACAGTCATGCCACTGTCATTATTTATGCATCTTACACCCATGGCATCCTGGCTTCAGTCCCTCACATTCTTAGCTAAATTATAAATACCATAGGTATTATTAGTGCTACAAACTTGTTCTATCATGCTTTCCTGTACAGTTTTCTTTGCCCTGTAGACTTCTCTTGTAGCATTACGTTTGGCGGACAGGTACTCCCCCTTGCTGCCACCCTCCTTCCATGCTTTGGAACATCTCTTCTTCTCTCTGACTGCAGCTTCGACATTGTTGTTCCACCACCCGGAGGACTTATGTCTGGGTCACTGAATTTGTCTGTGGTATCAAGGAGGCTACATTTTATAAAGTTCCATTTGCTATCAACATCATCTGGCCAAGCACCCATTCTTCTTGCAATGTCCATGATTTCGTTGTGGTACTCCTCTTTTTTCAGCTACCATACTTTCATTTTTGGCAAATGTACTTTCTTTATTGCATGAACTCTGCCCAGGCACATATCACACACTAGGAACTTGTGCTGGAGGATGCATTCTTCACTTGGTATGATCTTAGTATCTCTAACCCATTTCCTGTCGGATTTGCTGATCAGGAAGTAGTCTATCTGGCTACTGGAGCCATCTGATTCATATTTAATCAGATGACTCATCCTCTTCCTGGACATGGTGTTACACACCACCATCCCAGTGGCAGCACAGTGCTCCAGTATGTATTCACCTCCCAGATTCCTTTGGCTATATCCCTGTTCTCCGTGCATGCCCTCATATCCGTCGGCACATGCCCATTCAAGTCTCCTCCTACAATTACTTCCTCCCCTTCCTTGCATCCAGCAACCACCCCTAGTAATTAATTCCAGAACTGCTCTTTGACAACTCTATGCTGATATAACATCTATAACTCTTGCCCAAACTTTCAGTCTTAGCAATCTCAGTCTTTCATTAAACCTTTTACCTTATATCTCACAATCTGCCCACCTCCCTGCCACCAGGAAACCCACCCCTCCTGTACCATGTTCATTTCCCTTCCACATGACCTTGAAACGTTCATTTTTAATAATTGTCTTCCTCGCACTCCCCACATTCCACCGGGTCTCCTGGGCACAGCATACATCCACTCTGCGTCACTCTAGTATTTCCACAATCTCACCTGTTCTACCTCTCATTGTGCCAACATTCACACTTCCTAGCTTGAACTTAGGGAAAGAATCCACGGTAGTGTCCTTTGCGACAAACTTGCGATCGCTCTTATGGGTTTTAATCATGATTGGTATGGGTTGCCAATGTATCCAACTCCAGGCTGCCCTGGGTGGTTGTCACCCAGAAGTCATCACTAGATCTTTATAGGGGTGGGAACTAGGGGCCTCGTGGCACCTCATCAGAAACAACCGCAGGAACACAATCCGTGCGTGCACACGGCTCTACGGCTGGCCCAGTTTTATGCGCCTAGTGATAGGGCAGCCACCCGGTGCGCTACCTCTGGGCTCGGGCCTCTGTACTACTAGGCGGAAAGTGCTAATCTGTAAAGGCACTATGCCCTGTACCCTCTAGGAGTCTAGGTCCTCCTGGCTAGGATGCATTCCCAAAGGGCCATATCTAGGCCTGAGATAGGTTCCTTGACGTCCGTCAGCAAGCCGCCATTAGGCGAGCTTGAAGCATATTTGACATGGGGTGTCTGCTCTAGCTAGCACCCAACCACAGTCCCATCTACTCTTTCTCTTTTCAAAAAAATATGCATCTCTAGGCGGTGAATTAAAATAAAGATTATTTTTTTCCACATCGCCAACAACTTTAGCACGGTCAATTGAAAAGACCTAGAGTCATCTGCACCTTCAGGGAATTTTGACTCGCTCTCTATATTATAATGGTAATACACTAACCTGGATCACATTAATGCGGCAGCTATTGGCCAGCTCACACACATTTGACTTGGGATGTTTTTGATAATTGCAAGCTAACATAGTGAGGAGCAAATTAAGTGAACAGAGCTGGTTTGCATGTTTTCCTTTCTGAACTACATATTAGGATGGTTTCATCGAAGTCGTTTTGTTCTTCAGTAGTATTAAATTCTAGTTATTTTGTCTATGTGCATGAAGGAGACAAAAGGCAAAGTTGCCTGTAACAAGCATCTCTCCCAAAGTTGAAAGAGTGATAGAGAGCCAGATTCAAGCACCAAGTAAGAAGTGATTCGATTTAGGAGGCGATCGGTTGAGCGCATACCTCCACCAGCATAGGTGGTACGCGCTCTCCCGAGTGCTCCTCTAGTTTCCCTGTGTTTTCGTTGTATCTCTATATATTGTTTTTCTTGCATGTAAATATCCCATAATTTATCAAACTTTGATAACATTTTCTAAAAATGTATGTCTAAATTTTCTCTAGCGAAGTCTTTTGGTTTAATTTTAATGTCACTGATTTTAAATTGTATTAACTACAATTGGTGCTGCATTATTACAGCATGTTGGCTACAAGTAAGTAATCTGCTTAACATTAATACAATTTTCTCTCTTTACGGCATTCAATGTATTATCCCACAACTCCCCCTGGTGCTTATTATTCAGGTTAGTATTTCCTACATTGTTGTTGTTACGTTCTAAATCTTCTACACAATTTGCTAACCACCTTTAACTCTATTGGGTCTATCTTTCTCTCTCTCACACACACACTCACGCACGCGCTCCTAATGCAATGGCCTTTACGTGGGCACGATTCCTTCTCAACTAATCTTCACATTATGGATATTCGTAGTTAGTATTATATACTGGACTGTATACAAATACCATACAATAGTTTATATCACCTGAATACTGGAACTAGTGCTGTAGGGCCTAGTTGACCTGTTGAGCCATGGCATTGCTACAAGATGGTGTGTGGGAAACGGGAGTGTTAGCTAATAGGATAGAGTTGATGAATAAAGAAGGGGGCCACTATACTTGATGATTGATGGGAATGATGATTAATGATCTATGGATTAGTATGGATAGATGGAGAATTGATGAGCTAAGTACTATCACTAATGGGGCGAAAGGTGAGGTGAAAACACGAGAGTAGGCAGACGGTCTGGTTGTGGTGGCGGCTAGGTAGAGAGTGAGCGCGGGGCCCTCACATTTCACGGGAGGTGTGCCGCTATCACGCATGCGCAAATAGGTAGGGATTTATTTTCCCTCCCAATTATAATTACCTAAGTTCATAGGAATGATAGATTACCCAATATCCAATATAGAACATATTGTCTATATAATTATTGATCCCACAAACTTAATTCTAAAAACTTAATGTGATACTTACAGTAAGACTGTCCATATCAGAGTTTGGACACATTCCCGCCACCAGGTTTATATAATACAGTATCTACAAAAGCCCGGAGGCTATTTTATTTCGCCATGATTGGGAGGAGGCTTGAGCCGCCTGTCGACTAGGACGTCCACTGGGTACGTCGACCGGTTGATCGGTCGAGGTAGCCACTGTGGGAATGTCTCCAGGCGTCTCCGAGGAGTCCTCTGTGCACTCAATGTCCCCCTCAAGAGGGTACAGACGGACAGTCGGCCGCGTATATGTTCCCGTCTTCGTCCGGACTCTAGCCACTCTGACTTCTCCGTCTTGACCAGGTAATAACTCGACAATTCGGCCCAACTTCCAAAAAGCGCGTGGACCCTCATCATGGATGATGACGACATCACCGATACCCGGCCACCGACCATTTATTGGTCTCAGCTTACACTTATGCGCCTCTCTGAGGGTCACCAGATACTCGTTAGACCAGTGTCGCCAGATATCTTCCGACAGTTTGCGAATATATTGATATCTGGCTGAAATGACATCTTTATTTATGTAGTCTGGATCTTCCAACCCATCCTCTACGTCATTGTCATCAGGAAGATCCCGCAACCGATTACCCCGCACCAACAGAGAGGGTGTTATTGGGATAAGGTCCCCTAGGTCGCCGGAAGCACAATATAAGGGACGATCATTGATAGTGGCCTCAATTTCCAACAGTATAGTAGTCAATTCCTCCAAGGAAATTAAGGCACGTCCCAACACCTTCTTCAAACCCGCCTTGACAATGCCGATGGCCCTTTCCCATATAGAGCCGAACCACGGCGCCCTAGCCGGGATAAACCGCCACTCACATTGAACACTGCCAAGGTGGGACTGAACTTTAGGGTGATTACAAATGTCCGATAAGTACCCAGAGGCCCCAACAAAAGTGCTGGCATTGAGACTTAAAATGATTCGGGGAAATCCCTGTCGAATACAGAACCTCCTGAATGCGTGGAGAAAACTGTCACAAGTGAGGTTGGTGAGTATTTCGATGTGAATCGCTCTGGTGACCGCGCAAGTAAATAAAAGCATGTATGCCTTTATGGTCGGTGAGTCCTTGATCGGGATTGCTCAGCTATAGTCCACCCCAGTGACCTTATATGGGTCTCCAGGGGTGGTTCGCAGGGCTGGTAAAGGTGGCAGTCCTGCATAGTCGTAGGGCTTACCTTTTACCCGACGACATTTCAGACATTTACCCAGTACGCTTTTCACCACCTGCCTGAGTTTAGGCACCCACCATTTTTGACGAACGTAGGTAACCACGTGACCGACCCCGTAATGGCAACAGAGCTGATGGCACCGATCAATTATCAGGTGGGTCAAGGGAAGTTTGGAGGGCAGAAGTTTAGGATACTTGCATGATTCTGAGATAGCCGCTAACCTCAATCTGCCTCCACAATGAATTATACCTCCCTCCCAACTGGTTGATTAAGTTATTTCTGGACTGTTTACCCTTCACCATTATTTCAAGTTCCTGCGAATAGGTCTCTTTTTGGCATAATTTGAGTAAAACATTATCTGCAGCTCTAACTTCATGTACGTTGAGATGAGCACTACCTGTGGGGGGCAGGCTATTTCTTTTTGCCTTCAAATTATTTACGAAATGTATAACCCATGCTGTGACACGCTGCAATCTTTCATAGCTGCTATATTTGTGCCAGTCCCATAACTGTGTGTATCTTGGGGCACCGTGCCTACAATTTGGGTCACGATACCATGCTGTTGGAGATCTATATTCTCTGGCCATCCATCGGGTTTCGGGAGCCAAGTAGGCCCATTCCACCACAACGCAGAAGAACTCAAACATTTAGCAGACACGCCTCGAGATACCATATCACTTGGGTTCTCTTTAGTCGACACATACCGGAAATAAGCAGTCGGGACTAGGGCCTGTATCTCGTTGATGCGGTTAGTGACATACACTGGCAGTTTCTTTTGACTGTGAATCCAGTGTAGTGTAATTTGACTGTCACTCCACACATAGGTTTCAGAGATATGAAGTTTATCTTTATAGGCATTCTCAACGAAGTTAATCATTCTGGCGGCTAGCAGAACTGAAGTCAATTCCAATTTAGGGATGGAAAGAGACTTGATGGGGGCCACCTTAGCCTTTGCCATGACCAAGTGGCTACCCTCTGGACTGACTAGATATATAGCAATCCAGTAAGCGACACTGCTTGCGTCAGCAAATGCGTGCAGGGAAACAGTTTTTCTGAAACAGATCCTCCTAGAGAACTCAATACAACTACAGAGAACCATGTCATCCACTATCTCCTGCCATTCCGCTTGCAGGTCCACAGAGAGATCATCGTCCCAACCCAATTTCAGTCTCCACAATTGTTGGAAAAAGATTTGAGACCTTATTGATACTGGCAACACAACACCCAAAGGATCAAAGAGTTTGGCAGCAAACCTTAAACACTCACACTTTGTAACCTGTTCAAAAGGAGCATACTGAACTCCAAAGGAAAGAGAATCAGAGTCAGTTTTCCACACCAGGCCAAGTACTCTCACCAAATCCTGTTGTTCCGCAGCAACACCATCCTTCTGCAACACCTTTCTCAAGACGGGACTATTTGTAGCCCATTGGCGCAAGAATAAATGGGCATTATCCATGACTTCACGAGCCATATCGTAAGCATGGACGAGGGAATTTTCATTATCCCCCGTACCTTGGAGGTAATCGATATATAGCCCGGCCCTAATTTCCTGCACCAACTCCGGGTCTGCATCAACAAGAGAAAGATGCTTAAGGATGGTCGCGTTAAGGAGAAATCGAGAACAGGTCGCACCGAAAAGGACACCCCTGATATTGTTGACTCTCAGGCTCGTAGGTGACTGTCTCCTCATAACTGATCAAAGCTTGCCGTTCGGCTTCCGAATGTTCTTTGGGTGATATGACAATGTGGTCTAAATCCCACAAAGCATTCAGTTCTTCTTTGCACGGGAACTGTCCAGTAGACATATATTGGTCCACTGGAGTTACTGCCACTTTTAGAATTGTTACAACCTCAGTATTGGAGCTGGATGTGGATCCCGCATAAGAACCACTCCGTGCATATCCGAATTTGGTTGGAATTAAAACCAAATTACCTACCCGTTTATAACCAGGTCGCACTATGTTGTAGTAATAGTCGGCACCAATTAGTACCTCCAGCTGTGCTGCCTCTGTGATGCATGAATTGGCCAATTTAATGCCATGGTACTTTAAACTAGTCATTTCAGCACTTATGCCCCTTTCACACATACAGGACTCGGGTGCCGCATGCAGCAGAGTAGGTAGTCGTGGCGTTTTTTTCCCCGACTTGGTGGAGCTGGTTCGGTAATGCCGCATCCAAAGGACTTCACCAGACTACAGAAGACTACAGCCGCATACAGCCGACGTTGTCGTCTTGACTCGAACCGACAATGGAAATAACGGTCATTTGTACATGCCGACTACACCCGCATCTATAAGACTTCAGACGATCGACTTCAGAGTCGAACCGCATACACTGGCATAAAGCCGACACATACAGGTTCTGTGGCCAAAGGAGGTATATACGTCCTCGCCGAAAAAACATCGTAGCAGCGAAACGACTGCACCTATGGCTTTCATATTTTTACCACATGTACCTTACCCTTTTGGCTACCCACTACAAAAATCCCAAATCCCTCCTCCTACCCACTCACTGACTGTCGGTCCCGTCAGAAGGAAAACAAAAGGAAAATCTGTGGCGGCGAAACGACCGCACCAATCGGTTCCATATTTGTGTGACAAGTCCCTTACCCTTCTGCCTTCCCCCCACCACACCCCCAACTGCCTCCCACCACCCACTTCCAGCGTATCTGTACGAAGTAAAGGAAAAAAAGGAAAATCCGTGGTGGCGAAAGTACCTCACCAATCGGTTTCATATCTGTAACACAAGTCAATTACCCTTCTACCTTCCCCCCATCAACCCCAAAACCAGCCTCCCACCCATACATTCCGATACCATACAAGTCTCTGTAGTCTATAGTGTCTTTTCAGCTACTTTCGGGACCATCGGGGACCTGTTTTCTGGCGAGGGGATTGTTTTTTTTACCATTATCCTTCCTTTCTCTCCCAACTTGATAGATTTAGCCCCCCCCCAAAAAAAAAACTCTGGCACTGGCAGAAGCACACCGTCAAAATTGGCTGGCACTCAGCGGGTTAAATGAGAGGGAAGAGAGTAGGAAGAGAAGAACAGGGGGTAGTAGGGAGGTAGTGAGGGAGGGAAGAGGTGGATGAGAAGAGGTGGATGAGAAGAAGGGAGGAAGAAGGAGGAAAAGAACGAAGACAGGAGGAGAAGGAGGAAAAGTAGGGAGAGAGGAAGAAAAGAAGGGAGGGAGGAGAAGGGAGGGAGGGAGGAGAATGAGATGCAAGAGGAGGAGGAGAAGGGAGGGAGGGAGGAGAATGAGAAGCAGAGAGGAGGAGGAGAAGGGAGGGAGGGAGGAGAATGAGAAGGAGAGTAGAGGAGGAGAAGGGAGAAGGGCCTTTGTTGTTCTATTGGGTCCTGGCATGGTGTACAGGCGGTTGAGGTGCGGGTAGAGGTGAGGGTAGAGGTGTGCGTCGTGGGTGATCTCGTCGAAAACTGGGTCAAGTGCGCTGTGTGGGGCCTATATATAGGGGCCGTGTTGCCGTTCTGTGGTTGGGATTTTTTTTTTTTTTTTTTTTGGTCGGCTTGATGCGGCTGTTTGCGGTTCGAGTTGGGTGTTGTCGGTTGGATGTTTCTGTTGTCTGCTCAAGTTGGCTCGACTCTTCTGCCATATTGGGTTCCGGGTGTTGTCGTACGTGTGCACTCCTGTCAATGTGGTTGGAGTCTGCTGTGATGCGGCTGAAATCCTCTCTTGTCGGTTGTACTCGGTCGACTCATATTATTGCATAATTATTGCATAATTATATGCAAATATATGTAAATATATGTAAATTTATGCACACGACTTCAGCAGACTTATGCGGCTGTACTCTGGTGTATGCGGCAGTAGTCTTTATGATACACATGAAACACAATTCGCTACGCTATCCTCAAGGACTACAGCCGCATACAGAAGACTAGTGACGACTAGCGCCGACTAGCGCAGACTACTCCCTGCATCCACCAGACAAATTTCAAGTCTGGACCAAATTTCGAATCTCACAAACATTTTGTTCGGGGGCCACGACTTGACACGCATTGCCAGGACTTCACCAGACTACAGACGACTACAGCCGCCTGGTCAGGACTAGGTGCCGACTCGGGTGCCGCATGCAGCAGAGTAGCTACTCTGCTGCATGCGGCGCCCTAGTCCTGTATGTGTGAAAGGGACATAAGACTAGACTCACCTTTATGTTCGGGAAGTTCCTCGACCACAATGCTTCGAGACGATGGAACCTACCCCGATGTAAATATTTCAGTGCTACAATAGTATACTCACGAGGGGTTTGAGTTCCGGTGAAACCATGAAGCCGTAATTCTTCCGTCCCCACGGTTTCGTATGAAAGGGACGGTAGTACAGATTTCTTCACGAAGGTCCTCTGTGAGCATTGGTCTAGTAGCGATCTGACTTTTATACTTTTCCTGTGTCTACCCTTTACAGGCAGATGAACTGTGGGTAGGATCACAGTTTCTTATTCATACTTACAGACATTGTTGTTGAGGTTGTAGGTGTTGACTCTTCCCTAGTAGTACCCCCACTTGCCGGTCTTGCTTCTCTCTGTTTTGGGCACAGGGAGTGAAAGTGCTTACCCTGGCAATACCTACAATTTTTGATGTCATGGTTAGTGCACCCATTACTACCATGATCACTGGAGAGACATCCCGCACAGAGTCGTAGTTGCCGAGCTCTTTTAATTTTGAGCGGTCCCGTTTTATGTTTAAAGCATTTAAACCAGGGATGGTTATTCCCACCGCACAGTTTACATGGGAACTGGCTACTACCATTCTGTGTTGCGAATGCAGCCGTAGCCACAGGCATATTCTTTCCTGGGGAGTCCTGACCAACCATGTTATACAATTCTGCCTGAAAACACTGTGTGAAAGTCTTGTAATCTAGGCTTTGCTCACCCATCTCCCTCCTAATGGTCTCCTTAACTGGTGATGGCAATTTATTCAGCAATGTAACCACACAGAACTCTTCCAGACTCACCTGTTGACTAGTCATAGATCTCATGGCACTTTCCATGGTGGTGTAGAAAGCCTTTAGTTCTACGGCCTGACATTTAGGAGCGACAAGGTTATGGAAATGCATGATATGTGCCGCTTTTACCCTGTCGGGATGCCCGAAGGTTTCTTGAAGCAAGTCTAAGGCAGTGGCGTAACTTCCACCCTCAACCGTGAAACCTTCTATCAATTTATAGGCATCCCCTTTTAACTGACCCTTTAAGTATGTTAACTTTTGAATTGCACTTAAGTCAGTCTTTTCATGCACCACACATCGAAACATGTCCCAAAACCCAGTCCATAATGTGGAGTCGCCACCGAAGGTGGGTAGGATCAGGTGCGGCAATTTAACTCCCGATCCTTTTTTTTTGTCTGATCGAGTTTGCCCTTCTGCATTACCCAATTTCTCCTTTAACCTGACGATTATTCCATAGATCTCAAATAAGTAAATGGTATCCGCTTGGTTCTGAAAATATTCAGAGTCTGAGGGATATAGCGGCAACAAGAACTCTTGATTGGCCTCAAACATGGTCACTTGGGACTGCACGCTATGCAGTTTTGCCTCGACTTCTACCTGAGATGTGGTTTCCAAGAACTCATCTAAATTTTCTGTCAGGAAAGTCAACGAACCTTTAAGACCTGCCCTATGGCGTTTGCCTTGGGCTAGAGCTTCCATATTGTCACCTCCAGTCCAAAACAAACGGAAATTGCAAATCCCAGACCTTTACGACAGTTTATTCGAAACAGGAAATCTTCCGCCGTTCAAACTCGGGTTCTAAGGCTAAACGCGAGCGACCAATGACAGATAATCAAAGAGCAAGAACAAATGCGAGTAACATCAAATGCGAGAGGGAAAACAAATTGCAATACTTATCATGCCGATCAAACTCGGGTTCTAACACTAAACACGAGCAACAGCAAAAAAATAGGAAAAAACAAAGGATATACTAACTAGACATGGTGATAAATAGCCGATCAAACTCGGGTTCGGGCCTAACACTAAACGCGAGCGAAGGGATAAATGGCAAACTATCAGAACATGGGTGGCATTAGAACTGTAGAATTAAATGTACCCGCCTGCCGAGTGCCGAAATCATTAAAGTTAAAACCCAAAATACAACCCTTCAAAATTTAGAATTTAGATGCCGCAATGTTAATTGAAAAGTTAGGCTATGACAGAAATTTTGAAAAAAAGGGTTAAATTAGATGCATCAAGATTTACTAATAATTTAGAAAAGCCAATAAATATCTTTAAATTTAGATTTAGTTAGGCTTAATTAGAAAGATTTTTTTTTTAATGAACTTATATTTAAATGTAGTTAGGCCTAATCAGAAAAACAAGACTTATTGAATTTTCAAATTTGTCGATAAAAAAAATGCAAATTATGGGTTATTTAAATTTAGTGCATGTTATATCGTGGATTCTGGCGCTTCTCTATGCCAATTATGTAACAGTGACCTCCTGTTTGACTCTCTATATCTCTGGCCAACTCTTGGAGCTGATTGGCCAGTTCCTTAGGGGCAATGCCTGACCTAATGTCATTGCCACCTATTACTAGGTATGATAAGTCAGGACGCCAGCTAACTACTGTAAGTGGTCCCACGCTTCAGTGTTACGCAAGGTACTTATTTTAGCCCCTGGGGCGGCAAGAGATTTGATTGTGTAGTGGGGGTGGTAGATAGACTTATCTATGTACAGTTTGCGCACATAGGAATGGCCAATTATGGCCACCTTTTTGATGAGTCCAGGGTTAATAGCCCTCTCTGGCTCAAAACCTTCCCCTACACCACCTCCCGCTGCCCCGTGCTTAAAAAAGCCATGTGCCATGTTGGCAATCAGGAAAACCCTCGCGGCCGAAAAAGAAGAAAACAATCGCGGGAGAGTAGCCATCAAATGCACCGACAAGTAAACAAATCAGGCCCGGCCAACGATCACACTAGGACGGGTGAAGGACCATATATTATATGGATATTCGTAGTTAGGATTATATAGTGGACTGTATAAAAATACCATACAATAGTTTATATCACCTAAATACTGGAACTAGTGCTGTAGGGCCTAGTTGACCTGTTGAGCCATGGCGTTGTTACAAGATGGTGTGTGGGAAACGGGAGCTAATAGGATAGAGTTGATGAATAAAGAAGGGGGCCACTATACTTGATGATTGATGGGAATGATGATTAATGATCTATGGATTAGTATGGATAGATGGAGAATTGATGAGCTAAGTACTATCACTAATGGGGCGAAAGGTGAGGTGAAAACACGAGAGTAGGCAGACGGTCTGGTTGTGGTGGCGGCTAGGTAGAGAGTGAGCGCGGGGCCCTCACATTTCACGGGAGGTGCGCCGCTATGCCGCTATCGCGCATGCGCAAATAGGTAGGGATTTATTTGTCCTCCCAATTATAATTACCTAAGTTCATAGGAATGATAGATTACCCAATATCCAATATAGAACATATTGTCTATATAATTATTGATCCCACAAACTTAATAATACAAACTTAATGTGACCCTTCACCGAATAATCATCAAGCTCATGCACTTTATCTTTAGATAATTTTACACATAAAGACATTGAACATATTTATACCACATTCTTTGTCCACCATTTCTTTTCCATATATTCTGTATTATGTTTAAATGTAATATGGTAATATATCACTTGTATTTCGAAAATATTTGTATTTAGTTAATCAAAATTAATACATTTTGGCACCAATATTAATTGAATGAGGAAGGATAAAATTAGTAATATTTAATTTATGGCTTAACCTTAGCTTACTTAAAACATGAATTTCGTACTCACGACGAAAATTAAATGGAATTTGTCAACCAAATTCAAGGAAACCTTTACTCCAATGTCAATGGACTTGATTGGTTTTCAAAATTGTTGAATTGTTTGCCTTAGTTCATCAATATGCCATATGTTAGACAAATGTTTACCCTATTATGTTATTGTGTAACAATATAATCTGTAAATATGTACCTTTACAATACTTTGGATAGTTATTCATGCTTGAGTACCTGGAATTCATACTTAAATATGTAAATATATAAATGAATAGTATATATATATATATATATATATATATATATATATATATATATACAGTATATATATATATATATATATGTATATATATATATAAAATCATATTTTGTCTTATGTGTATGAAGGAGACAAAAGGCACAGCTGTTTGCAACAAGTGTCTCTACAACATTTGAAAGTGATAGAGAGACAAATTCAAGCTACATTAGAGTCAAATTGTCTGGACACACGAAGCTTGAAGCAGTTTAAGAGTCTGGGATCCGAGACCTCAAAATTTGATTTTGAATTGACACCCCTGCTATAAAATGTTTGACCCCTAGATCATGTCTGTGGGGGTGTTAGCGACCAGAAAAGTGACTTTAGCAAGGTAGTTTGGATTGCGCGAATTCTGTAGGGACGTTTTTTTAACATGGGGCGTCAACTGTAAAAACCAAGAAATTTAGGGGTAGGGGAAATTCAATTGACCATATATCCAATAATACAGGGGTGAGTGCAACAAATTACCACTCATTCTTTTTGTTATAAAGTTGGCTTTTATATGAAACAGGATTCAACGTGATGGGACCATCCATGAGGTCAGCAGGGGTCAAAAGGTCATGGAAAGTGGGTTAAGCTGAAACTTAGTTCCTTTATTAAATAATTACAATTGTTCCTACTTCAAGCTCAATATATCCAAACTTTTACACCCGACATATGTTGTTTGTACCCCTCTGATGTTTTTGGGAAAGGAATGCCCCGACTGAACTAACTTACTGGCATGTATGTCACTTTAGATTTGCATAAATTAAAAAAAAAATCACCAAAATCGGGCATTCACACTATCTATTTGCACGGTACTCTTAAACATGTTTTAAAACGACAAGTCATACCACATACTGTCTGGAAAAGTGTCATTAGCTCTATTTACTCATCATCATCACTGTGATCAGTCAGAAGCCGTCCACATTTTTCTCTGTCGCCATTGCAGGCACATGCAATGATGCATGGTACTCCAGCTTTCGCACAAGGGCAATTCCTCAGGCAGTTCGGTTTCTTCTTGCATTTGCCGTACTTCAACTTCGCAGCTGAAGGCTTTGATGGCTTGCTCTTCATGACAGGAATTAACCTGTCACCATCCACACTCCTGCCATACTCTTCAGGTGGAAGAAGCACTGGATTGCTGAGTGAAGCTTGCTTGTATAAGCTGATCTGACAAAGGCTCCTGAGAATGTGGAAGTGAAAAGCATCTTCTGTTGGAGGAAGGGAGCGCAGATCTAGTTTGCTAGATGCAAACAAGTGGGCGCGGAGCTTATCCAGGGAAGAATACCCTGGCTTGCCGTAGAGATCACAAAAGAAGCTTCGTGCTTCAGTTATCACCTGATCATGTGCAGAAGGTCCGGATTCATTTCGGATGAAATTGGACAACGCTGGCTGTGCTGGAGTGCGACTTTCACTGTTCTCTTCTTACCCCGTTTGAAAGGATAGCTCACCGAATCACAACCTGACAGAATGTATGAGATGAGCAGTGTGTCTGTGAGTGCCAACACGTCCTTTCCAACTGCTTTGGCCAACTCATTCACCAAGTCATGGATGGGGAGGAACAGATCATACTTTTCCACCCCTAACTCAACAACGTTTGGCAACCGAGGGAAATGATACATTGACAAGACGATGATATCTGTATCTGTAGCCTGAATGACAACTACGCTGTTGTCATCACAGCTAGCAATGTGAGCAAAGATTCTGGTGTCCGCCTCCTAGTGGTTAGGGCAGTATAGCTCATCAACATTGATATGTTCCGTCTGCGTCACACGAGTTGCCTGGGCGTTGACCCCAAGTACCAGGCAGAAGCCATCAGGCCAGGATGACTCCTGGGACCAACGTGAAGCAAGATACGACAGCAGATTGTTCTTGTTACAAGGGTTTGACAGGAATGTCTTCCAATCAGGGATTTTCATGCTGTCCACTGGAACATACTCTGGCAAGTTGGTATTTGACTCCCGTCTCTGGCGTTCATCCCCATTTAGACTCTTTAACCCAAAATCATATTGATCGCCCACGAAAAGCACTTCAAGGCAATGTCTGGGTTTCATGTTCAAGAGTTTGTTCCTGTACCTTTCCTGAAGTTGGCCAAATTTACTCAAACCAAGTGTGTTGAACCGCTGGATGAATGCCATTGCATCGACTACATAAACTGCATCAGATGCAGAAGGAGGCAACTCTTTTAATGGTTCCCATCAGTCGGCAACCTCTGCCTGTAGAGTGGATAGATAGTTGGATTTGCAACCTTTCCGCATGGAAAATCCATTCTTCTCTGGCTCAAACAACGAGGGAGGGTACTCAAGCCATTCGTAACTAAATGCCTCAGTCCGTGCCTCATCACTCAGGTCCTGTGCGAAACAAAGTGCCCTTGTCACTGCACTCTCCTCTCTGATGGCTTCTTTCACAGTGTCCATCTTTTTCTTACTTTTCTTCAGATGCAGTCTGCAGAGAGACTACTTCATCACAGAGCTCTTTGACGGTCAAAGAAGATGCACATATTAAAGTATCTCTACCCTTCAATGTGATGACCTGAATGTCAGACTCAAAGTGCTTCAACAATCGCTTTTTCAACCTATCAGTTCTGTAGAGTTTCTTACTGACTACACCCTGTTGTGAGAGAAGTTCCGTAAATCTATTGGTCGGCTGGCCAAGGTGGTAGACATGCTTGTTAATAAGAAGTCCAGGTGAAATTTCTGAAACAAGCATTTGGAAGACTTTGTCATATTCAGTGACACCTTTACTGTCACATGTCTGTTCCGAAGCTTTACATCATCTGTTCATGAAATTGTTCATACACCTCAAGTGATAGAGGAAATCGTTAGCTATGAGATCAAGACAATAATCACCATGGCCCTCAATTTTCCAAAGGACCGCCTCATCCCTCAACTCCTTTGCCTTATTATGGATTGAATTCTGCCTGTCAACTGTACTGACAAAAGTTAATGACCTATCGCCTTTGGAATCGCGTTCCCTTTCACACAGGAAACGCACTGCCTTAAAGTCCGTTAAACTCCTCCTGCCCTTCCGTTCACCTGATGTTTCTCCTTGCTCGGCTTTAAACCATTTAGCGGATGCTAGATTGTCCAAAGTCCGTTTGAGGGTGTAACTACTGCGGCATTTTTCGTGACACATTGGTCCTTTTGAAAAGAATTGGTCCTGATCCTGCAGATCGTCCCACACTCCGCTGTAAACGTTATCCTTCCTTATTTCCACCGCATTCTTGAATGTTGTGAACCCTCTCTTCGTCAGGCTATACAGAGGTCCCTGATCATCTGTTGTAGTTTTGCAGACGATACATTTCGAATAATCACTTTCACTAGTAGAGAGTTTGCATTTGTTTCCTTTGCCTGCTATCACAACCACCGGTTTCATCTTTATACGCCAGGGGTCAGCACCTGTAGGAAATAAAAAGCCACTTTAATACTTCATACAATCCACAAATGGAATAAAATTAATAATGTAGCTACCCTTAATATTTCTACAGTCCCAGAGAAAACGCAACC
The DNA here is from genome assembly GCA_032716605.1 of Paralithodes platypus. NCBI lineage: Eukaryota > Metazoa > Arthropoda > Malacostraca > Decapoda > Lithodidae > Paralithodes > Paralithodes platypus. The sequence continues at coordinate 20,117,188 of CM064542.1, read as the reverse complement.
ACCCTCCCTAGCACCACACAAAAGATGAAAAGCATAAACCACTACAGTAAACCATCACTATTACGATCAATATAGGCGAGAGATAGCGAGCCTACATAATATAGCTTAAGGAGCCATCCAATACCCTACAATCATAGACAAACTAGCGAGCGAAGCGAGTCTAAAAGATTGTCATACTAATGTGTAGGCTCATACTGCTTGCCAATATAGATCGTTTAATTCAAGGTTAATTCAAATGTGACATTCCTTTCCCAAAAGATTAAAGGGATGCAAAGAACATATTTTGGGTGTGAAAATCTGGATATATCCAGCATAAAGTAGGACATATGTGAATTAATTGATAAAGGAGCTAAATGTTCAGCTTAACCCACTTTCCGTGACCTTTTGACCTCTGCTGACTTCATGGATGGTCCAATCACATTGAATCATGTTTCATATAAAAGCCAACTTTATAACAAAACGAATGAGTGATAATTTATTGCACTCACCCATGTATTATGGGATATATGGTCAATTGAATTTCCCCTATCCCTAAATTTCTTGTTTTTTTACAGTTGATGCCCCATGTTAAAATAACGTCCCTACAGTATTCGCGCAATCCAAACTACCTTGCTAAAGTCACTTTTCTGGTGTCTAACACCCCCACAGACATGATCTAGGGGTCAAACATTTTATAGCAGGGGTGTCACTTCAAAATCACTTTTTTACACATTTCCAGGCCTTGGATCCCAGACTTATATAGGCTATACTGAGAAAGCTCTGTAGAACACTGACTTTTTATTAGCGGTATAAGAGTGAGAGAGATGTAACATTGTGGCGTATAGAGAGACATTATAGGGAATTGATAAAAGGAAGTGAGTTGATTTTTAGGAAGAGCTAGAGTAAGACAGTTTAGAACATTTATAATGAAAGAGTATTTGGCGAGTCGAAGACAAATTTGGCATGATTTTGGGCAGAAACTAATAAAGTATGAGATTCTTGAGTTTGAAGGCGATGGTATTATTTGAATATTTTCTCCTTTTTGCGGACAGCAGTAGAGCAAGCGCGAGTAAACCAAGATGTTTTTGCATTAGACTGCGAGAAAGAAAATAGACTGTATGCCTCCATGCCCCAGATTATTACCTAGGTGATACGCTCAGCACACTACGAGGGAGCCCCACCATGGAGTAAAATAATTCCATGAACAATCATTATATTGAAAAGGGAGTAAGACAAGGGAGAGTTCTCTCCCCCTTTTTATTTATTTTGTATATGAACAAAATTATACTTGGTGTGGTAAGAACCAATGTTTTATGCAGATATGGTGACGTAAAAAGCAACATTTTAGCTTACGCAGATGATTTGGTTTTACTTGCAGATTCTATTTCGAATATGAATATATTATAAAATAATGATGTACGTCTATTGACGCACATCTACTTTCAATCAACAAATCTAAATCTAAATGTATGTTTTTTACTACCAAACCAGATCAGCAGGTACAAAACATCGAGCTGAATGGTGATAGACTGGAGGTTGTAAAGGCATTCAAGTACCTTGGGCATAACATAATTTATAATTTCACAGATACAGATGACATAAGTTTTAGAATAAACAAATGTTATGCTTATTTTCTGGATGTATGTACAGTATGCTTGACTGTGACTTATGTTGTTTTTTCCGACTTGTGCCTGTCTGTTTGTAAGTCTTATTTGTGTGTGTGTGTTACTTGTATACTTATATACTTAAGTGTTTGAGTATATGCAAGTATTTGTATTTAACCCGGGAATGGCGAGAACACTCTTAAGAGGTAAGGCTTTAAAAAAAAAAAAAAAATTAAAAGACCCCAGTAGCACTTAAAACAAAAGAAAAGGTGTTCAAGTGAGATAATTCCCCTCCATACCTACTATCACTCCTCCACATGTGTCAAAATCCCCTCCTTTCCCCCTTTCCTCCCACCCCTTTGCCCCCTCCTTCAATTATCACCTATTTTTCCTCTTCTTCGCATGTTTATCGGTGTATTTACCTCGCCAATATCACCAAACCAGTCCTAGGGTGTGGTCTTGCATGTCTTTATGCATGGGAAAGTGAGAGAGAGAGAGTGACAGGTCTCAGTGTTCCTCCAGGCATCTAGAGATCAGGGTGTAGGCCTCACGTTTCTCTCACCTCCTGAATGAACGGTTGGAAATAATTCGCGATTTTCACCCTCCAAACACTATTCCCACTTGTTTTATAGATGTTACATGTTACTAACTTCATATTAAACGTAAAATAGGCGCATATGAATAAGTAATAACGATATTTATCGTAAAATGACGATTTTAGGCTGGAATGAGGCCTAATATGGCCGCCCAGTTATAGGGTGTTCATTACATATAGCTCTCCCTTAGTGGGTTAAGATAACTGTGGGTATATATATGTGTGTATGCTTTATTGATATCTATATTTGTAATTATATATTCTTATTTCGTATATGAACTGGTCATTCTTGTGTTTTACATATACTGGTACTGAAATTTGAGTTGCAAGCTGAGGACCTTAAGGAGAGTTTTTCTCATAAGGCCCATCCAAATATTATACTTAGAATTTTAAGACTTTTGTATTAACTTATGGCTAAGATAAAGATTTGAATTTGACTTTGACTTTGAAGTTGAACTCTTCGCTCAAATTTCGCTACAAAACTCCTCACCTTGGATGATTCCGGCTCTACTCCTCCCTTTCCACCCCCTCTCAGATACTTATGCCTAAGATCATAATCTCTTCTAAGGATGTACTTTCTGCCCTCTCTGGGATTAATACTAAGATGACGTACGGACCGGATGGTATTCCTCCTGTTGTACTCAAAAATGTTCTTCCGTGCTGACTCCCTGATTAGGCAAACTCTTTCGTCTCTGTGTTTCATTTAACCCGTCCAGCACCACCGACGCGTCTGACGCGTCGGCGATGTATGTAACGCACAGCCCCAGTATGTGCGTTACATACATCGTCTGACCAGTCACCCTAATTGCTCCGACCGTAACCTCAGGTGTAGCCACTCGAGAGGGCTCAGATTTGTATGGGAACTGTGTACGTATCCCACGCAACCGTGCCGATGGTTGAAAACTCTCAAAGTCCACGTGCGTGCGCGTGAGCGCGCAATAACCTAATTTTTTGGGGTAATTGCCTTCAATTTTTTACTCTTGTAAAATACGTTTCCGGGGGCTCTGTAGGACCATTCTTTAAGCTTTTTGAGCGGTTTTTCGTGGTTTTTCCTTCATTCCTAACCCCTTCGCTATTGTTTCTGGAATAAACCCATTTTTTGAAAACCAGCCGGGTTCTGGTGAACAAACATTACAAAACTAGCCGGGGCTCCACGGGTTAACGTCTTTCCTTCTTGCTGGAATTTTGCTCTTATTCAACCTGTCCCAAAGAAGGATGACCGCTCCCAGCCCTCCAACTATCGTCCAATTTCTCTCATTTCTTGCATCACTAAAGTTTTTTAAACTATTCTTAACTAAAAAATGTTAAGCATTTATCTTCCCATAATCTTCTTTCAGATATCGTTTCCTTAACCCGTTCAGTACCAGTGACGTCCACTTCATTATATTCTGCCAACTATTAGATGATTTTATTCAGCTTAGGAAGGACATCTACCAATTAAATGGCTACATACCATCTCATTTATTCCCTTTAGCTATCGCAGAACCTTCCGAAGCTTCATACAATCGTTTAAATGCAGCTGAAATAAAAGGAAAATACGTCACCAATAAAGAAGGGGTTAAGGGCCGCTCTACTGGTGATCTTCTTGCTTATCTTACTACCTCTTGGTCATCTTCCTTTCGGGACTTTGATGAGACATATCGAAAGCCTTCGATAGAGTCTAGCACAAATCTCTAATTTCCAAACTACCTTCCTTCAGTTGCTATCCCTCTATCTGTGCCTTTGTCTCTAATTTCTTTTCAGACCGCTCCATAGCTTCAGTTGTGGATGGCCATCGCTCACTTCCTCAACCTATCAACTCCGGTGTTCCTCATGATTCTGTCCTGTCTCTAATTATCTTTTTAATATTCATCAATGATCTACTCAATTGTATCTCTAGTAATAGCCACTCTTATGCTGACGACTCTACCTTACGCTATTCAACTAGTGCAAGCACTCCAAAACAAATGTGATGAGGCCATAGAATGCCTCTCTTCTGATCTATCAATTAGTTCTGATTGGGGCAGAGGAAATCTTGTTACTTTCAACGTCTCCATCTCTCCATCACAATCTTCCACAAGACTATCAACTATTCTTCAACAATACACAACTCAACCTTTCATCTTCTCTCAATATTCTAGGTATAGCCTATCATAATCATCCGACTTCTCGTGGAAAGATCATATTCCTACTCTTGCTAAACCTGCTTTCCAAAAGTTAGGTGTGCTCACCCATCTCCGTGGGCTCCTCACCCAAACACAGCTTATTGCTCTGTATCGGGTCACAGTGCGCCCCTGTATTGGGTATTGTTTGCATGTGCGGGGAGGCTCCACCCATACCACACTTCTCAAACGAGTAGAATCAAAAGCCTTTTGCCTCATCAACTCACTTCCTCTTACTAGTTCCCTACAATCTCCTTCTACACAACGCAATGTTGCATCTCTTTTACTGTTCTATCGATATTACAATAATCAGTATTCTTCAGAGCTCTCTCAGTGCATACCCACTCCCTTGCAGCAACTGTGAGGCACCTGCCTTACAACACAGTTCAACTCCTATTCTGTCCAGCTCTCCAACCCAAAAATTAAAAACATCTCTCAGTCGTTCTTCTACTCAATAAGTGAACTCTGGAACTTTCTCCCTCAATCAATCTTTCCTGCATGCTATGACTTAGACTGCTTTAAACTTTGTGTGTCCAGGCATATTGTTACCAACGTCCCTTGAATTTGGTTCTTTTGGCTTTGGAGGAGATACTCGTTACAGGCATCCTGCCTTTTGTCTCCTTCATACACATATAACAACAACATATGTACTGTATAGCTGGGGGTGGCCGACTTGAGACAGAGACAGGTTTTTGTATTCATATAGTATTTGTAATGAATATTGTCAACGAAGTGTTAATGTTCAATGTATTAACACTGTGCCTTTCAAAATACCATTGTATAAATGTATTTGATTATTTTTCGTAGCAAATTTGTGTATTTGATGTCAGTTCAACATACATATTAATTTTCCTGGATGAAAACAAAAATACTCACACCTACAAAATGGTTTTATTATTATTAGCTCAGGATGCAAGTATCGTGGATGAAAAACGCGCTTCTTCATAATTATTCGTCGCCAGTTGAACCCCCTCCTACTTGTTCTCTTCAACAAATAGACACTGCATCTGTTCCACCTCCTACCTCCCCATTTTCATCTGTTTTCTTTGTATTCTCTCATTCCTTTTAGGCTAAGCTCTCAGCTATTCAGTTCCAGCCAACTGCGTTCTTTCTCCGCAATTTTGCAAGGTGTTTTGCATTTACAGGGAAGACAAATGAGAGGAATTATCTTTTTGTTTGAATTATTGTTTGCCTTGATATTTCTCCATTTGCTCAAATATATACCGTTTTATATATATATATATATATATATATATATATATATATATATATACCGGTATATATACAGTATATATATACAGTATATATATATATATATATATATATATATATATATATATATATATATATAGTAAATGGTGTTCCCAAAAATATACCATCAAAATTACAGGGCGTAATATACAGGGAAAAAGAAGTTAACCCCCTGGACCCCAAGTGATTTAATAAAAAAAAGTACACTCCAGGACCACCCTCTTGTCATTTTTTGTTTTCCTGAAAACACATGGGATGGGTTACTAATGAAGGAAAATACACAAAAAAACGCTCACCTAGGGCATTTGGGGATCCTGGGGAGCGGGGGAAAGTCACAATTAAGAATGTGTGATAGGTAGGCAAAATACTGGAAAATCACTCCCCTGCGCGCCCACATGCACGCGGCTGGATATTGGGGCTGCCAACCATAGGTATTGTTACGTGAGATCCTAAAGCAGTTCCCTTACAAATCTAAACCATCGAGGTGCCATAGGACAAGAGTAATTAAGGCGGACGCAACCATTGCGTCCCTGGTACTGTGGGTGACATAAATAGGCGACGCATAAAGTACGTCCCTGGGATCGAAGGGGTTAATAGACATTTTAATAATGTAAATTAATCCAAACCCATACCATGGACGAAAATAGGCGATAAATGTCCGAACACATATCTACTACTTCCCAACCACCCAACACACACAATTACGCATACACACACCATCAAACTAATGCAAAGCAAAAAAAGGGACCAATATCCCTCTCCACCAATGTACAGGCAGAGTCTTTTACAATGAGTTAGGAGGAGGTACTCAATGATGATTTATTTTTATTATGGGCTTAAGAAGTGGGGAATGAAGGTCCATGAGGTTTTTATATTGATGCAATATTATGTTATTATTATGTAATTCATCAAATGTAATGATTGTATCCCTATTTCTGTACCCCTGTTTCTGCTACAGAAATATTATCTGCTCAACAGGTGGCGTTGTGTGTGTGTAAGTGTGAGAGTCCGAGTGTAGGGGGTGAGACAGTGAAGCACAGGAACGAGGTGGCTTCAGAGATGGGGTCGTTTTCGGGCCATGAGTGAGCACCGTGCCTCATGTGAAGGCAAGATGGCAGGTGCTCGTTGTACTCTACGTGCTTCACATGTCTCACTCCCTCGACTGGAACAAGACCTCACGGACTTCACTGTTCATTGTAAAGCGGTGAATGTTAAGGCTCTCAGCCTATGCCCGAGAGGAAGTAAGTTGGAATATAGAAAAAAAACAAAAAAAACAAAATTAATGGTACAAAATAGGAAATTGCTTATTTAGAAATGTTTACTTTTTTTTCTCTGTATTTTACGCCCTGTAATTGTGATGGTATATTTTTTAAACACCCTATATGCATATATATATATATATATATATATATATATACACTCAACACTGCCCGTATACTTAAAGGATCTCACATGTGCCGTCTCCTAACCATTCAGCCATATTTCAGTTGATTATCTTATTCATCTCAAAGACCATATCTGTGCACTTATCCAAATTCACCTTCAAATTCTGATTCTCACACATCGTTCCGAATCCACTTATCCTTGCAGCTCCCACTCATCGTTGCTTAACAGCACGGTATCATCCGAAAATGGCAGCACAGGCAACTTCCACTCATTTCCCTCTTATCATTGTAACTCCAGTATCCACTGCTCTCCCTTGAACCTGTTTAGGAACTCCATCCATGAATAAATTGAACAACCATGGAAACATGAAACAATCTTATTTCTTATTTCAACCCAACTTTCAAATCAAAGAACTTGCCTAACTCGCCCTCCATGTGCACCTGCCACCTTTGCACTCTCATACATGCTCTCTACTGCCCTCAGAAATTTTCCACCTACTTCATAATATCTTTAGGACCTTCCACATTCCTTTTCTCTCCAATCTGTCATAGGTTTTTTCTAGATACAGGAAAGCTGCACATATCTTTTCACCCTTCTCCAGAAGGTTCTCTACTATGCATCTCAGATAAAATATCTGGTCCACACATCATCTTCCTCTACTGAAACCACCTTGTTCCTCGCCCACCAATTCCTCTGTCATTCCTCTCACTTTCTATTAATATCCTATCATATACTGTACCTTTCCTACTCTACTAAGGAGACATATTCTTCTGTAGTTTCCACACACTCCCAAGTTCTGCAGTGGAATAAAGATGACACTTTGTTGTTATTTCTACCGCAGGATTTATCACTTCAGTAAAGACTCTGTATCTCTTAAAATTTCCCATACTTTTATAATCATGCCTTTTCAAACAAAACGAAGATCAGTCAACAAAATCAAACGCCTTAAGATAATCTATAAAGGCGCAAAATAGTTTTCTTTTGTGAGTATTATAAAATTGAATTAGACTTGAAGCGTGAACATATGATCCAAAGTGCTATATCCTTGTCTAAAGCCTTCCTGTTCATTACCTAATAGACTCATACTTGTCATAAAACTCTAATATCTTGAATAGATTAGCGACGTAAATACTTTGCCAAGACAGTTCAATTTCGTAATATCTATGTAATTATCAACAACATTGATGTGTCCTATATTATTGTAGACTGGTTGTATTATACCCATTATCCAACTGGTATGGATAATTGCATTAACAAGTACGATATTGAATAGCTGCTGAACAATAATCAACATAATATCGATGTGACAATTATAAATAAATAATTTAATACTATTGTCTATGTCTGAAGATGCATTATGTTTAGCCTTTTAACATAAGATATATCTTCCTCGACCATAAAGGGTTCATATGAATCTTTGTTTTAAAAATAATTGTATATTTTTGTATGTTGTACTTTCTAGACAGTCTAGACTATAATGAACTTGGAGCATTTAAAATTAATTCATAGTTGTTGTTTAGTTCATTTAAAGTATACTGTATATACTTATATAATATTTTCGACGAAATATTACATAGCAAATGTTTACGCCAACACACGTGGTAAATAAAGCCAGTGATATAAAAAAAAAACGAACTAGTTAACATATGCAAAAATATGACCTCGTTTTTAACTTGTTACGGGAAAAAATCTTGATTAAGAGAACCATGAAAAATGAGAACAGAGAGCAGAAGCAAGAGTCATACCCCTTTCCTAACCAATAGTTTTATGCGTGGTGTGGTCACTGGACGAGGGTGTTGTAGGATCTTATGGCTTGCAGGAAGTTGCTATGCTGCCCAGGGTCACCTTTTCATAGCATTATTATTTGCATTATTATTTGTTTTGCCACATATATAGCTGCTACCAGTAGTTCGTCTACAGTTTTGTCGATGTACTCTGCGCCTTTAATTTATCTATGTTAATGATAATATGTGAGAGAGGCGTAACTGAATTGATAGCGTTACCGACTACAGTTACGAATTTTGTATATTCAAATTCTCATCAATGCCGTTTTTTTTCTTCTGAGGTGAACGTAGCCTTCATGCTCTTCAGTATCTACTGTAGTAAATTTCCAGTAAAGAAGATGACAGTTCACATACGAAGATACTGTACTGAAGATAAGACAACTCCCTACAGGTAACAAGTGACATATGTCAAAATATGATGCTGCCATCTAGTGTGACAAAAATGAAACAACCAATATCTCAATGTTTCGTTAAATATTCTTGTAAAGTTACAGTATATTGAGCAGCCTATAGTATCGAGATTATGTATCATTGGCTAGCATATGTGCCATATATCTTGTCATAACCAAGAAGGATGTATTTAGTTAGTTAAAATGGGACTTTAGAGGCTATCAACCCATGAGGATTATTAAGCCCACCTTAAAGTCAAGAAGAACGTGACCGGAGTCCCCGAGACCCACAAATTTATACCCCAAGGTATACTGAGAATATAAACCCAGTTGTCCTGCTCGGGAACCCCAGACGTCTTCCTTAATCCCGACCAGGACTAAAGCCCCCTTTCGAGAACTCCAGTCTCTTCTGTGAGAAGGATCTAATAAGGAGTAATAAGCTAAATGGGCTCCCAATTGATCCCTAGCTTTGACTAAGCACCCCTGCAGATGGCTCTGCCATCGGTGGTGCATCGTCTGCATACTTACTAATTGCACTGAGAGGCCAGATGGCGTGGTGGCAGATACAAAAATTGCACCAAAACAACACAGTCACAGCTGTGTTGTTTCTGGAAAATGCAAACGGAACCAAAATAATTTCATATATCACTTCTTTCCCAAAGGTAAGGTGAAATGCTTAGTCATCAGTAGGGCGTATATACGAGTATACAGTATAATTATAATATACTCACATACAAGTATAATTTATATCATAGATGACTGAATACAAATTCCAACTACAATATCTGGGTAAATAGCTGGCCCATGAATGCTGACATTTGTGTCATTACAGATATTTGTTATGGCTCAAGAACTTTGACATCACCAACCTGAAGACGAAAGGACCTGATCAGTTGAACAAGGCCCGTGTTGTGGGAAGCAGCCACTTCTCGGATGACCAGTATAGCGGGGTTGGCCGTCTGACGTCTGGTGCTACACAATTTTCAGATGTTTTTAACAATAAAAATAAATCGCGCTACATTTACCTTTGGCAGCGATGCATGAGTCTAGCGGGATATTCCTCATACCCCCCCGTGTCGCGGCCGCCTGGCTGGAGAGCAGACGGGGGCCTGCCGTGCTGCTGCTCACTCGGACTCGTCTACACTGGCTTTAAAAGCCTGTAAAAAAATTGCCGAGGCATTCCGGAATGTCTCCCGCAGCCAATGGGTTACATATCGAAAAAACTCATTATATGGTGTTTAACCCATTGCCTGCGGGAGACGTTACCGAACACCATGGCAATTTACAGCAAATTAAAGGATTTTAATGCCTCTTAAAGCCTGTATGATGTGTGCGAGGGAACGGGAGCGCAACGGGCCACACATGTTTCCCCCAGTCAGCCGGCTGTGGCACTGAAGGCTCTGAGTCAGAGACTCACAAGATATACAGCACTGCCAAAGGCAAATGTAGCGTGACATTAGCGATAATTGCTCATTTTAGCGAATGTCTATGGTAGCGCTGTACCACAAGCTACAAAGCTCTTTTTGGTGTCATTTTGAAGCTATTGTCTTCTAGTGTTTGGCTGAATACATTTCATTTCATTCAGACACTTGTTTAATCAATCAGGAGTGCCTGAATGAGCCCTAGTATGGCGGAAATAGGCCCGCAGCCAAACTGTTAAAATGAAAGGAAAGTGAGTAAAAACAAACATAAGTGGCTGTATCAATGATAAATCTTTGAAGAGAGTAGAAAACTCAAAATTCTTGGGGGTAATTATAGATGACAGAATTTAATTATCTTGGAAATAACATATTAAATATTTGAAAAACAAAATTTCTAAAGGCATAGGAATTATATGTAAAGCCAGAAAACTACTAAATATATATATCAACTTTAGTGACATTGTATAATTCTTTTGTATACTCGTATATTACCTATGGGGTAGAAGTTTGGGGTAATGCAAGTGAAATAAATATTAAACCTATAAATATTTTACAAAAACGAATAGTAAGAATAATTAAATCAGATCATTGCTGAGAACATTCACCACCATTATTTAAATCCTTAAAGCTATTGCCATTTAACCATGGTTATGTTTCTTCAGTAGCTAAATTTATGTTTAAGATAATGAAAGATCTTAATCCAAACTTCTTTAACCCGGCGAGCGCGCGCAGGGTGTTGTGAACACCACACTTCTGGGTGGCAATATTAACCCATACCATACCGTAGGATACAGTAATAAAAGCCCCTGCAGTCCCAAGCACTGTGTCAAAAATGGCAGGAGAGACCACCTTTTCACCTCAAGAGATGGAGCAAGACTGGCCCAGTCACGCTTCAGTGGGTCTAATATAAGCTGAGAAGTGATGCCAGACCGGTAGCAGTGCTTAAACAGTCGTGTTACCAACTACAGGGTTGTACAGGCAGTTACAAGGAAAGTACATTACTGACGAATATACTTGGGCCTGTGACTGGGGAGTTACTTATCTGCTGACGAATATACTCGGGCCTGGGACTGTAAGGGTTAAGCTCCATTCCCACCTAAAATCGTCATTTTACGATAAATATCGTTATTACTTATTCATATGCGCCTATTTTACGTTTAATATGAAGATAGTAATATGTAACAATAATAAAACAAGTGGGAATAGTGTTAGGATGGTGAAAATCACGAATTATTGCCGAGCGTTCATTCATGAGGTGAGAGACAGGGGAGGCCCACACCCTTCTCTCTCTAAGCCTGGAGAGTGCCTGAGGCCTGTCTCTCTCTCTCTCTCTCTCTCTCTCTCTCTTTCCCACGCATAGACACGCACAAGACCACAGCCTAGGATCGGTTTGGAGATGTTTACACAAAAATATACCAATGAATAAGGGAATAACAGGGAAAATAGGTGATAATTGAAGGGGAGGGGGGGAAGGGGGGGTGAGAGGAGGGAAGGAGGGGATTTTGATAGATCTGGAGTAGTGATAGGAGGTATGGAGGGGAATTATCTCGCTTAATAACCATTTCAATTGTTTTAAGTGCTACTGGGGCTTTTTATTTTGTTTTGTTTAGGCCTTACCTCTTAACCCGGCAAGTATTGAAAGACTAATAAGAGTTTTACCGTTGCGCTGCGGAAAGCCTAATATAATCCAGGTTTTTGAGCGCGTAACAAAACCGCGGGCTTACAGCCAGGCGGCTACAAATTGGTGTGGCTGTAGTACAACTTGGCAACTCTCGATACCACCCCACCACACGCTCGGCCCGTACTCACTCAAGCGGTACACAAGCACTTGTCATGGAGCCTAGACGTCCCTCACACTCTCGCCCTCATGACACAACCAGCCCTCCTTCTGGTGGTGTCAGCGACCGTGGAAGACAGAGAGTGGCTGCTAAAGACCCGAGCTACCATTACTACGGCACGAGTAGCTCCGAGGACGAGGAACCTGCACGTAAAGCACGTAAAACACGTGCAAGCACGGGCAGTGCACAGAGGTAATTGTCTGTCGGGGACAGTGCCACGACCACCAAGGCAACTGCTACCACCACCACTGCCACCACCGACGCAGGAGGCCGCCCTGGGACTCCAGGACCTGCGGGGGCCACTGGGAAGACAGGGAAGGGCATGGGTAAACAAACTTTTACCTCTGCCACTACCACCGTGCCACCACCACCACCACCAGCCGCCCCTGGCCCTGCCCCTTCCCCTGCCAAAGGGAAGAAAGGGACGAAGGGCAAGGCGACAAAGGCGACAGGGACCACCATAATATTACCATCAAGGACCTCTGCTGGCCCTGCCGACGCCGCCCCTGCCGGCCCTGCTGCCCCTGCCACTGCCCATGCCCCTGCCCCTGCCAAAGGGAAGAAAGGGAAGAAATGGACGAAGGGCAAGGCGACAAAGGCGACAGGGACAACCATAATATTGCCATCTCGGACCTCTGCTGGCCCTGCCGACGCCGCCCTAATATACAGCTTGCTGCCGTGGCTGGCCTTGGACAGCGACACACAGACTTTCCTCCCTCCCACCCTCCCTCTCACCCACTCACTCACTCCAACTCTCCCCTAAACACATTCATAAGGGTTATATATCGCATAATTGGTCTATATGCGGTATATTCATTGTAATATGGGTCGCCTACATATGTACACGTACTTTATATATAGCATGACAGTGCTGAAAATACGATATATACGTGATATTACAGCCAACAGACCCTGTACTCCCCTTCAATCCTTCATACCTTCCTGCGTAAACTCTCTCACCTCAGTTCCCGCCTCTAAACTCTCTCATAATTCGCTTATATGTCTCATATTTGGTCTATATGCGGCATATTCCTTGGTATATGGGTGGCCTACATACGTACACAAACTTACATATATGTACACATACTCTACATAGCATAAAATTGCTCAAAATAGGATACATATGTGACATTACGCCCTAACCTGCCCTCCCCTCCCTCTTCTCCTACCCCTGGGCGCGCGGATACTCACCCGGGAAATCTTGTCGTGAGATGACAATCTGGCCGCGCGATGCCATTCGCTCCACTTTTTTCAATTACGGACCACCCCCCCCAGATATATTTTGGGTGGTCAAATATATATGGCTCGATGCTCGCGAACATTCCCTACACGTTGATGTACTTTTCATTGATATTTGCAAGGGGCTCCCAAATCGTCATACCTCCGCACAGAGGTGCCTGTATACTATAGGGGGTGCGCAGCGGAGAGGTTAAGAGGGTCCTCGCCCTTGCCCACCAAAACCTCTTAAGAGTGTTCTCGCCGTTCCCGGGTTAACCCCTAAACGACGACCGTTTTTTATTGATGCTTTTGTGGTTCAATGCGACCGTCCTCAATAGATCCAGAGCATAAAATAAACTTTTAAATCATCCCAGTGGCACTCAAAACAAAGCAATTTGTGATTAGGTGATATAATTCCCCTCCATTACTTGCTACCACTCTTCCATATGTATCCCCCCCCCTTTTCCCCCCTCCTCAATTATCAGCTATTTTTCCTCTTATTCCCCCTTCTATCGGGTAATTTTCCGCACAAATTTCCCTCACACGGGCGAGGCAGCAAGAAATCCTTGCAACACAGAGACTTCTACTGTAAGGCCTCAGTGTCGCGCTAGAGCTCGGAGAGGGAGGGTGTACGCCACCTGGCTTCTTGCCTCATGATACGACCGGGCGGCAATAATACGTTTTTTTCACACCCCAAATGATATTCCCACTTCTTTTATTGCTCTTAAATTGTCATGCTCATATTAAAAGTAAAATTGGCACATATTGATAAGTAATAATTGTATATAATTATGTTAAATATGACGATTTTCGTCAGAACTGAACCAAATACCTTCGCACGGCGGTACCCTTTGAACTACCATAGCTTCGCCATTTAACACTTAAAGAGCGTGGCCCGACTTAAGTCCGCATCTAAAAAGCAGCAAGTTAGGAGCATTATTAAGGTTTTTAAAGGGTTAAAATCGAGTGCAAATGGCCGGGAGAACAGCAGGCCACACGGCCGACACCCAGGGCTTACCGCCGCCCACTGACTCACGCTCCCTCTGTTCTCGAGAGGCCGGCAGTGTAGCCAGTAGTGAGTGTAGCTGGAAAAAATATGCCGCTATACGCTAAACTCCCATGTTGGTGGTACCACTGCATCAAAACGACGAGTGCTACGTAGCTCGTTCTGGTCTCATTTTGAAGCTTGTAGCGCCTAGTTTTTTGCTGAATACATTTCTTTTCATGCAGATACTTGATTGATCATTCAGGAGGGCCTAAATATGCCCAAACTAGCCCAAAAAAACCCGCTAGATGAGGGTTAAAGGTTAAAGATATGTTTCCATCGAATGCAAACATACATCACCATTTAACCAGGCAGAGTCATAAACTACATACTCCCATAGCCAGAACGAATGTAATGAAGAGAAAATTTAGGCACAAAGGAGTTTTTATATGGAACAATACTATGGATAAAATAGATTTAGATTGTAGTCTTAAAATATTCAAAAAGAGAATTAGGGACTATTTATTGCATAGTGAAATAGATAATGTTTAAGATAGTTTAGTGTGAACATGTCATTTTGGTGAAATCGTATATGATGGTATTAGGGTTTCGTTTCTCCTGCACTAGTCCTTTTGTTACTGACCAATAATGAATTATTAGGGGATATATGCCGGATGGCATTGTCTCAAAGTTGATATCGTATATCTATGTGTAAAAATGTAACTTGTACTTTGTGACGATAAACATTTTTGAATTGAATTGAATTGCTTAATGTACTGCTTAGCTACCATACAAAATATTACCATTCCTATTATTTGTTATTAATATATACAGGGTGGTCCATAATTATAGGTTTGCCAAATTTCGCGATATGAATATATAGAAGATCTGTTGCATAACAATTTCAATAATCGCAACCATTAAAGTAATATTGAAGGTTTTACATAGTGGTCTCCCCCACATCACTACAGTAATGGACTCGTTCATGTCAAATGGTTTCTAACTACATGTAGTCCGATGTGGGATAAATTGTCTTTAATCAGTTTGTAACCTACAAGATTATAATATCTTGATTATTGTATGGTAAAATAAGCACATTATATGAGGGTTGGATAGGCCCTTTGACAGCTGGGTAAGCCATATGGGGAAAATAAACGGGAAATACCATTTTCAACTTACAAAATATCTGTAATGGTTGAGATTTGTTTGTTTTATCCTAAATATCTTATGCTTATAATTATATACATGAAACCCAATCCCAAAGAGTGGCACACCTATTGTGGGACACCTTGTACACTTGTAAATAATACAATTATTATGTTCTATCCAACAACCAAATTGAGGACCTGAGAATGATAAGGTACCACTTGCCGTAAACAAATATTGCATTTTTGTTTTCCAAATTTAGTACAAGATCTGTACTATATTATTATATAATTTGCATAACAATAATACTAACGGTACGGTAATACATTATAAATGATAACATGGTTATAATGGGAGTGTTCATATAATTACTTAAATATCTATATATCAGGAAGTAAAACAGGCATTGCATTGATTGTTTTGTTCTGAATGTAGTGGAAGGTCTATTCTCTAATATAATGCCATTGACACGACAATAACTTGATATATAGATATTTAAATATTAATAATGAACACTCCCATTATTACCAAAGTCAATGTTATCCTTAATACTGGTATTACTGTTAATATTGTTGTTATGTTAATGATATTATATTATAGTAAATCCCATTCACTACATTTGGAGAAGAAAACAATATTGCAATACCTGTCTTATTCCATGAGTTACACATATTTAAATGTCGCCAATGTTTCTATCTATTCTATCTATATGCTCAGGCCCAATCCCCATTTTGGGGGTAGCCGACTCAAGACAGAGCAAGAACAGGGAAAACACAAAAACAACATAAAACAACAAATAAACACAGATCAAAATCACAAACTCACACACATCCAGGTCACCCAGGAGAAGACCCAGAGACCAGGGTCACCAAGGTCGCTCCAGCACTCCCCCGGCCCCCGACCACCCGGAGAGGTTCCGATCTCGGCAGGCAGACATGCAGCGGAGCCAAAGCCACAAGCCCTCCCACCACACTTCCAGGCGCACCCTTCATATTAATCGTCTCCCCAGGCCAGGCGCCTGATGGACTATTATCTAGTCCAACTTGCGCCCGACCCCTTACTCCAAATGACCACGTGTTCACTCAACTATTCACAAGCATTTTCCATTCACTCCTGTCAATGTTTGAAGGCGTTTTTTTTTTTTTTTTTTTAACGATTGGTGGTACTGTAGATTCTCAGCACCTTGTATAATATGGGAACATTCATGTTTGTTACTTTACTATCAATTATTTGTTCATGTTTCTCTAACATCTCGATTATTAACACCTGCATATCATGCATGTTCTTGTTATCACTCTTTGCTCATGTTCACACCACTTACTAAAAATAATATTATCGATTCATATTCCTCTTATATATAGATTTATGGAGTAAGTATTGATGGGTAAGTATGTTTGTACAAAATCAGAAATCCATAACACCAACCGATGTTTTTCTTGAGATCTATGCTATATACCAGACATACTAACCCCTTATATTTGCTTTAATTCACTCGTCTTATATAAACCATCGGAAATTATTATATTATAAATATATACATAATAATAATACAATTAAAATACAAAAATTGACAGGAACGCAATTATAAAGTATGTAGCAGCATAAAAGCTTCTGCATTTATCTCATATATTGTTTGCCTGGTACAGAAATAAAGTTAGATATACACCAGCCCTGCCTTCATGCAGGGACGCACAAACCCTGTATTGAGATAACATAATTGTGAGGAAAAATAAATGCCACTAAATCGGCTGCAAGTAGGAAGGAAAAATGCTGCCAAAGCCATTAAGCAATTTGACTTCGACTCGGGAGTTATGTGAGGCTGAGGATGGCAGGGGTGGTGGAGGGAGGGGACTGAGGGAGGTGGTTGGGGGGCTGAGGGAAGGTGGAGGGAGGGGACTGAGAGAGGCGACTAAGGGAAAGTGGTGGGAGGGGGGGTGGGACTGAGGGAAGGTGGAGGGAAGGGGCGCCGCTAAGGGAAAGTGGGGGGGGGGGGGGCTGAGGGAAGGTGGTGGGAGGGGACTGAGGGAAGGTGGATGGAGGGGACTAAGAGAGGTGGTGAGAGGGTACTGAGGGAGGTGGAGGGAGGGGACTGAGGTAAGGTGGAGGGATGGGACTGAGGGAAGGTGGTGGGATGGGACTGAGGGAAGGTGGTGTAAGATGACTAAGGGAGGTGGTGAGAGGGTACTGAGGGAGGTGGTAGGAGGCGCTGAGGGAAGGTGGAGGGAGGGGACTGAGGGAGGTGGTGGGAGAGGACTGAGGGAGGTGGAGGGAGGCGACTGAGGGAAGGTGGAGGGAGGGGACTAAGGAAGGGTGGAGGTAGGGGACTTAGGGAAAGTGGTGGGAGGGGACTGAGGGAGGTGGTGGGAGGGGATTGAGGGAGGTGGTAGGAGGGGACTGAGGGAAAGTGGAGGGAGGGGACTGATACATTGGCGAAATTTTGACACTTTCGCTTCACATAATGTATATCATGATGTTCAAGTCATATTATAACCATTTTAAGAAATACACATGAACATTGGTGATAACTATTTCTATGCAGATACTCAAAAAGGAAGCCTAACCTAATGCCTTCTCCAGCCCAGTTTCTTTGTCCCCTTCCACCCCATTCTCTCTTGCTACCACACATACAGCCAATCAACTCCTAGACGTCAGAGGTCCACCCACTCCGAGCACTCGCTCGTCGCACAGATGACTTCCTACCTGCCTGCTCCCCTGCTAACTGGGAAGGCAAATTACCTGGGCAAACCGACATAGAGGAACAAAGACACAATAATAGCCTTAATCCCAAACACAAGGACCATTTTACCTCAAAGAACTCCAGGACCAAGAGGAGCAAGAAAATGAACAAGGATCAGGAGCAGCAGCAGTTTGGCAGGGCACTGGGTTCGGTCTCACCTGATCTTGCCTCCATGAGTTCACCAACCCTTGCTCAGGAAAACCCTCATTCGGAAAACCCTATGAGGCACATGAAAAGTTCAGTAACCCTTGCTTTCCAGATATTGCATTCAGCAACCCTTGTGTAGCAGCACCCTCATTCGGCAACTTCTGGCAGGTAACCAGAGAGCTCAGCAACCTTTGCTCTCCCCTTCGTGTTTGGCATCCCCTGCACAATCAACCCCAAGAAACTTAATAAGAAAAAGACAACAAAGAAAAAGTAGTACAAGAAGCAGAGGTCCCCAGTGAAGATGCCCAACAACAAAAAGAAGACAAAATGGGAGGTTTGACGTACCTCCCAACCTACCAAATAGGAAAACCTACTATTTGGTAGTAGTCTTGGAAAATCCAACGTCAAGGCTATTAACCTAATTGCAATGACGACTTGTCTATTTTGACTGCTATGTCGTCATTCCAACCGCGGTTAAAAAGAAAACGTCTAGAGTCTACTCCTTATCTTGCTCTAGGAGACGTTGTACATTAACCAAAACTACCACCGAAGGTGAAAAAAGCATAGAAGAGAAGAAAAATGGGTTTACCTTAGTTACCGCTTAAGGCCCATCCCGTGTTCCGTCATGTGCAGATCCCTGTCGAACGTGCGCATGAGCGACCCTCTCTTGTCATCACATCTCACGTCAGCAGAAGAACGCGGATGGGCAGGGGTCCGGCGTGAGGGAGGGTATTATGTACGTTGGATTTTCCAAGACTACTACCAAATAGTAGGTTTTCCTATTTGGTAGGTTGGGAGGTACGTCAAACCTCCCAATTTGTTAGTAGTCTTGGCAAATCCAACGTCAAGGCTGCATAACAAATAGGAGGAGGACATCCAAGCCCAACCTACCAAAAAAACAATGCATAAAACAAAATTACGAATGACAAAGACACAATTTAAACAAGAGAGTTTAATAAAAGAGTGAAAAACTGAGGAGTAGCTAAAAAGAACAGTTTTAACACATGCCCGTCATTCATAGTAATGCAAAAACATAGACTTGTCTGAAACCAAAAAGGTACTGTACCCAAAATCCCTTTTCTTCAAAAACCAACAAAAACACTGAACACAAGAACAAAACACAATTTTCAATGTGGCAAAAACACTTATGTACTGGAACAATACATAATCCCAAACTTGCAATCCAGTGTTGCAAACCCGTACACCCCCCCCCCCCCTTTGTCAAATAAAACAAAGGTAAAGAATGAGGGACAAGGGGGGAAGACCAGGGATCTTCGCCGGAGCACCAGGAAACACGACCCCCGAGAGCAATCACCGGCCGAGGGGGTCGAACACTGGACACGGAGAGGTAGGAGGAGATGAAGGAATTGATAGAAGACCACAAAACCGCTGAGGCGATGGCAGGGAAGGATCGACGTGGCAGGAACCGGAAGGAGGCAGCAAAGGATCTGACATCGTGCACAGAACCCCTACAAACAGGGTGACGGGCACGAACGGTCCGACAAACGTGGCGGCCCATCTGCACCTGCGAGAGCCTCCCACCTGTCCGAGGAGACACCCACACAGCAGTACCCGAAGGCGGCGCCACAGACGCAACAGAGGAGTGCAAGGCTGACACCGGCACAACACATGGCGAGGATGCCCACGCCGTAAAGCCTGGACGGCGAAAGGCTGGAAAACGGGGGCCTCCCTCCCATGCGTGGTAACAAAAGGAGGGGAGGAGGCGAACGAGACGCCATGCAAGGACGGGGAGAATTGCACGCAGTCCCGGGGCCGTGACAATGCCGCTAGTGCAGACACCCGATCCCCAGTGGCCAGAGCGACAAAGAAGAGTGGACGCCCGAGCAACGGAACCGGCGTAGCGGTCCTTGTATACGTGGGTGAAGCCAGAAGGACCAGAGCCCGCCCCAGATCCCACTGCGGAGGGACCTGGCGTGTGGAGGCAGTCGATCCCGGAAGGCAGCCATCAGGAAGGAATCCAGCTCCTGTGGCGGAACGACAAGCCCAGCGACGGACCCAAAGACCCCCCGGACGGCAGACAAGTGGGTACGTATAGCGTCGACTGGAAAGCGACGTGTACGGAAGAGGTGAAACAAGGAGCGTAGGACGAGGGTAGGAGAGCCAACTGGCAGGCGAGTGGCCTGTAGCCACCTAGTAAAAGACCTCCAGAGGGACCCGTAAGTCCCCCAAGGAGAAGATGGCCAGGAACGCTGCAGGAAGTCAGTCAGGGCCCGGCCGGGGACCGGGAGCCACCGTGCCTCATGAACAAGCACGATGCGAAGGCCAACGAGGTCCGCAGGTCCCCAACCTAGCCCAAGTGGAAGCCGGAGACAGGTAGAGGGACCGGACTCGGGCACCACCGCGGCAACCGGGCGGACCAAGTCCGTGCCGGCCACAGAGGCGCGAGGAGCCAGACGCAGCCGTGGTACAGCCGCAGCTTCGCGAGGACTGGGCACATCAACAGCGCGTCTGGTGGCGGAAAGATGTATATCGACCGCCACCTGTACCAGGCTACCATGAAAGCGTTCGGACCCCCCCCGGAGCGCGAGGCCGGAGGGAGAGGTCCAGAGGCAACTGGCGCGGCACCCCCGATGCGAACAAGGCGACCTCCGGAACACCTCAGGAAGCCGCGAGGTCGGCGAACACAGTCCGTTTCATCGGCCATTCTACAAGAACGCCCTGCCCTCTCGACAGGGCGGCCGCCCACAGGGTGGCAGGCCCGGGCAGGGAGGAGGCATGCAAGGAGAATGGGTGTCGGTCCGCGAGGAAGAACAACTCCACCGAGACCCCCAATAGAGTCAACGACCTGGAGGACCCCCACATAAGGAAACAGGGGACAGCTTGTCTGAGTGTCCAACCCGAAGGCCACCGACTTACCCCGAAGGGCCAGCGCGTGGTCCCGCAGGAAGAACAAAGGAACCAACAGTCCGAGGGCATAGACGGGTAAGAGGAGGGAGACCCACCCATCTGCCGGGAAGTGGACGTCCCAGGTTCGATCGGGAACCTCACCCAACCTCGCTCGACGTATCTGTGGCTACCCAGACCGTCGGCGGGGGGGCGGTCCAGGGCACAGCCGCAGAGAGCGAGCCCCGAGCAACCCAGCGACCGAAGCGTCTGCGAACGGTACGCGGGAGTGGCAGGAGCCGATCCATAGGGGCAACGGAAACACCGCGGTGCCCATGAGGAGGAGGCGGCGTAGCCAGAGGCTCCCTAAGGGAAGGGGCAGAGCGGCCCAATGCAGCGAACCCACGAACGAGTCCCAGAGCCACCCCGGGAGGGAGACCGAGTGCAACACGGCGAAGACCGTCCACCGAAGGTGCACCGCGGCCGGCAGACCCCGGGTCACCGTAGCGCCGGACAAAACCCATGCGAGACCGACCCATGGCACGACACGCGACGGGGTCAAGCGTGACTTGGGAACATCGAAGGGGAACCCTAACCGTGCGATGTTGCGAACGACTGTGAGGGCGTCGCCAATGCACAGTCCTAGGGCGTCGGAAACTACCAACCAATCGGCCAAGGAAAACAGGATCTGGAGCCCGCTCCTGAGGAGAGGACCCAGAGCCTGCCCCACCAGTGCGGAGAAGATCTGCGGCGCGATGTGGAGACCGAAGGGAAGGCCGTCGAACAGGAAACACACGATCGGAAGTCCGAACGGCCAAGAATCGCTGGAGGATGGAGAGGAACGAGCCAAGACGCATCCTGGAGAGCCAGCGACACTACCCACGACAGAGGGCACAGGGCCAGGCGTACCAGGGGTACCGGCAGCATCCGAAACCGTGTGTGCACGATGTGCCCGTTGAGGGCCGACAGATCCACCACCGGTCGCATCGCGTCGCAGTTCGTCGACGGTACCAGAAAGACACGGGAGAGGAAAACCGGGTGACCGGCGGTCAACTCCCTCGACGCTACCCAGCTCGGGCATGGAAGTGAACACGTGGGCCACCTCTGAAGAGATGGGCCGGCGTCGGTGAGAAGAGCGGAGTGGGAGTCTGGACGGCCACCTCCAGGTGAGACCCCTCCGCGCAACCCGCCTCCCCCAACGTCCCTCGCGGCTACCGAGGGGCGCAAGGGCGAAAACAACCCGAGGGAGCACCCGAGAGGAAGGGAGCGACCCGGTCGGCCAGGCGAGAAGGAGAACAAGGAGGCCGACCCAGAGAACTACACATTGTGTTGACGTGGAGGTACCCCCGGTACGGGCCGTGCGGGCATGAGCGCCACGTTGACCTCCTCTACCCCCCCCCCCCACCCTCGTCGAAAATGGCGGGCCACCCCAACCCCAGGCCGGCGCGGGGCTGACCCCGTCGAAGGGCGGCCAGAAGTGGAAGGCCGGCCAGCCCCGACACGGAGGGGATGAAAGGGGCAAGAACAGAAGTGCGAGGCGGAAACCGACGCACTGGCCTCCGACGTCCCAGTCCTGCGCCCGTGCAAGGCGGCAGAACTTGCAGCAGCACCCCGAAGAGGACCGGCAGAAGGACGGGACTGAGAAGACCCCGCGCGCGGCACAGCGCGTCGGTGCATGACGTAAGCAGGGTCCGTAACGACACAGCGCGGCGTCGCGTGTCGGAAGCAGGGGCCGCCGACAGAGAAGCGTAGCATTCCCAAGCATCCTGCTTAAAAAAACCCGACGTATATAGCGCAGAGTACAACAAACCCTGACGAATAACCAAGGGGGCCGGCCGGCAGAACGAAGACCGTACCGTCGGGCGTTGCCGAGTTGCCGCGCACAAAAACCGCCTTCAGCTCGGGAACCAAAGACACCGCGAGCCGAAGGTGGACCCGCTGAACGCGGTCCAAACCCTCGCGAAGATCGCCTGGCGCAGACGCCTCGAAAAGCCGCAGGTGGTGAACAGACGTCTGGAGGGAACCTAAAGACAAGACAATAAGTCCGTCACCCTCTGTCGCAAGGGAAAAACCTTGGCGACAGAGGGCTGATCCGGGTGAGAGAAGAACGGGGTAGCAATAGAACAAAGTTCAAGAACGGGCGCGCTCATCCAGGACCAGAACGCGCCGTCCAACCCGCCGACAGACACAAGAGGAGGCAAAATCAGTGATGACTCCGGGGGAGGGACTGAAGGAGAGCCGTCGACGGATCGGTGTGTGAAGTCGAAGGCCTCAGCAAACCAGGCCACCAATGGGAGAGGGTGACCGAGCATGATGGCTAAGCCAAACGTACCGGCGTCGCACAAACCTGTCCCATAGGAGGACAGACCCGTCAACACAGCCAGGGACTGAACAGCCGGAAGGATGTCAGGGCGGCTGAAGTCTGACCAGAGCGTAGGCCTGCAGAAGGGAGGGGGACCGTAGCAGGGGTAGGTAGGGTGAGGCGCTGAGGGTGAGTCACCGCCAAGAAGGGCGAGAAGAGGGAGTCTTCCATCGACTCCAAGCGCCCGTCGAAGCGTGACACAACCCAGCCCTGCATAGCCGACAATCGATCCGAGAGAGGCGACCCCCACCCCAGATTGGTCGGCCCGCAGGGGCGAGCGTGAGCGGGAGCGAGACCCACGACACGAACCAGCAGCGTCGCGGCCCAAGGAAGGCGAGCGACGACGGTTGTGTCGCCGTTGAGGGACTCGTCCCCGATCACGAACGGCCGAGGGGGAAACAGCACCATTCCCCTCTTCCAGCGACATGTCAGCTCCTGAGAAAGGGGACCCCGAAACCTCGCGAAACCCCACCGAGGCAAGAGGAGGGGTACCCCCCTGGCGAGACGGTAAGTGAAGGTCAGGAAGAGAAGAATGAGGTGGAGCAGGACGACGGGAGTGGGAAGGCTGGCCGGGTGAAAGGAGGCCAGAAGGAGCCGCGGGGGGAAACAGAGCAAGGATCCCCGGGGCTGAGATAACAGGGCGGCCCGACACCGAGGCGGAGGAGGGAGGGACGAGACCGTGAAGGAAGAATAGGCACTGAAGCAGGTGAAGGAGGAGAAGCAACGACATCCAGGCGGACCCTCCTGGACAGTGTAGGAGGAGGGAGCAGAGGGCCAGCTACAGCATGAACAACCGCGCGCGGAGAGGACAACGTAAGAGGAAGTCGTCTGGGCTGGGGAAGCGGGCGGAAGGGAGTAGAGCCCCTATCCGTAGAGGCCAGGGGAGGGCGCACAGGGGCAGAGCCGCTAACCCCAGCCTCAGGGCGAGAACCATGACGAGTGCGATGGGCGTCGTCAAGGCGATCAGGAGGACGACGAGGGGCAGTAGAGGACGGACGACGAGGCGAGCGAGAGCGTGGACGGAGCCGGGGAACCCCCCGACGATGGGACGACCGGCTGCGGGACCCAGGGGAGAGGGCCCGAGCAGGGAGAGAGCCAGGTGAACGGCCTTCAGTCGGGTCAGGGATACCCAGGGCGACGCGGATCCGGTCGGCAACAAAGGCCGGGGAACGGTGGCCCACAGTCCTAATGTGGCGGGAGACCATCGTCCACACCGACGGAAGGGAAGCAGAGGCCACAGCCGCCGCCGAGGAACCAGAGCCATGGAGCAGCACGACCACCAGGGCCAGACACGTGCCACACAGAGCAGGGAGGTAGGCCGTAGAGGACACACAGAGCGAGTGGCGCAAGCAGGACTTGTGGCTCTCCAAGCACGGGGAGCGACAACCAAGGCGAAAGCAAGGCAGCCTACCTGCACTAGAAGAACACACACCATAATCAGCACGTCGAAGGAGTAAGTGGAGAGAATGTCCAAGAAGAACCAGGGAAGGAGCATGGGGAAACAGGAACACACATGCAAACAGGTATCCGTACTCACCCTAAACTGGGAGCACAGAGGTAGGTGAGGAGGGCGGCCGAGGCGGAAGAGCACTAGCAGAACCTGCAAAGATGGAGAAAGTGTTAACCACCACTCAACATCTTATATGCAGGGCCTATAACACCAGTAAAGTGCATACACCAATATAGTATCAGGCAACAAGATGACATAAAAAAAGTCAATAGTGAAAGCCAACTATTACCGCAAATTTGCGGGCCAATGGAGGCATAACCGTACCGACACCACCCTCCCGCAATTTTGCGGGACCCCCCAACGATCTCCGCAAATTTGCGGGGAGCCGAAACGTCCCAGAGGACCGAATCGAGCTCCCGCAAATTTGTGGGACCGGCCGAGATGGTCCGGCGCCGAAAAAAGCGAGAGGAGCGTCTAGGGAATACCAAAAAAGGCCACAAAAAATGCGTCATCTCCTTATGAACTCCAAGCAATGATGGCCATCAAGCTGAGCAGTGTCTTCCTTGAATTTATCCTGACTCAACCGGTAAAGGGAGAGGCAAGGAAGACACACCAGGGGAGAGGAGGCACATCCCCCAGGAACCACCCAACCCACAGAGATAGAGCAAAGCCCATGAGGAGAAGTGGCAGGGAGGGTGGTTTCGCACAAACAGGGGCCCCCGTGAGGTCCCCCTGGATTGGGCAAAAGACTATGAAAGGATGGAGGTGAAACAGGAAGAGAAAACAAAAACCAGTAAATGAAACTGGTGAGAAAAAGGGTGGCCTAGCCGTGAGCAGAGAATGTGTCAGGGGCGAAAAACCCTGTGGTGTGAAAGAGGGGCCCCCGTGGGGTAGCCCTGGAGTATCACGAACCACCTGTCGCCCAGGCCCTTGAGACACAGTGAAGGACTCGAAAGGGCGGACTCGGGAATAACGCTAATAATGCGGCCGACACAAACTCTACAAACAGCACCGCCACCAACGAAATCTCAGATTGTTTACCAACGGTACACCTAGGCTATGAAAAAATGAAAACTCATAGGGGCATAGCAATTCCTGAATGAGGAAAACGAGCTAGGCTAAAATTAAGCTAAAAGCTAAACTATGCCCAGACTAACAGGAAAAAAGAATATGAAAAGAGAAAGAATGAAAAAACATATACGAGGAACGCCAGGCGCCCCGTACCTTCGGTAGGCTATTTCCACACGCGTCTCCATTATACACACTTAGGAGCCCATTTACGTGTGCCCTAGATCACGTAACATCTGTCTAACAAAAAAGAAGGCCAGATAAGCCGAAACGAACCTAAACAGGGTGAATTAAAGGAGCACAACAAAAGCGACTTCATTCAATGGAGCGTGTGAAAAAATGATGACAAGAGAGGGTCGCTCATGCGCACGTTCGACAGGGATCTGCACATGACGGAACACGGGATGGGCCTTAAGCGGTAACTAAGGTAAACCCCTTTTCTTCTCTTCTATGCTTTTTTCACCTTCGGTGGTAGTTTTGGTTAATGTACAACGTCTCCTAGAGCAAGATAAGGAGTAGACTCTAGACGTTTTCTTTTTAACCGTGGTTGGAATGACGACATAGCAGTCAAAATAGACAAGTCGTCATTGCAATTAGGTTAATAGCCTTGACGTTGGATTTGCCAAGACTACTAACAAATCAACAACATTGATTAGACAAAACGAAACATTGAACTCCCTAATACACCTAGGAGAAAAGTTCAATAATTCTGCTTTGTATATCATGTCTTTCAGAGTCCCTACTTATAAATACTCCGAATAACATCACACGCTATGTTAATCATAGTAGTTGCATTATTATGTTTATTATTGTTGGAGCAAAAACAAAAATGCAAGTTACACAAGTTACCCCAATATAAACCAATCAGCGAACTGGAGTCTGTGTTGCAAAGCATGACCGATGCGGATGTAAATGTACCAGCCTCAGCCAGGTACCCTTTGAGTGTACCTATGCCCCGCGCTGATTGGTCAATTGCTCTGTGTCCTGCAAACCGCCTCCACCAACCGGCGGCGTGCTCCTGACAGTTCCAACTCAAGATATTTCCATAATGGGCACCTTCCCCTTTATGAAACTTTATACAGGGTTGCCCTGCCCCGTTATTGTTAAGAAGAACATTGTGTGAATGCAGGCATAACATGAAAGGGGAAGGAGAGAGGAAAAATTGGCATCTCAAAGAAACCTGGGAACTATCAACCGTCAAGATGCAGTGCTACAGCAAGTGCCAGATATAAAAGCTTTTGCTGACCATGCTACTGACTCAGTGGTTTGAATTTCAGACGGCACAACATCTTCACGATCTAGCCCGCATCCCCCCTCTTAATACATATTGGAATAATTTAACAGAAAAACAACTTATTAAACTTGAGACCTTTCACGATAACTTCACCCAAATTTTCAATCGAATTTTACACCCCCCTCACCCCCGCCCATTGTCAAACCTCCTTCACCCTGACAACAGAGAGGCACCCATTCCTAGATTCACTTACAATAATTAAATGTATAACTTCACAGACCAACCCAAAATGTTTGCATTAACACCAACCCTTAGCCAACTATAACTAAATTACAAGACAACACCCATTTAACGTCAATTTAACACCTTACGAGCGGCCTATGCGGTTTATTTATGTGTACCGCACAGCGGGGTGTTTTTAGCCAAAATAGGGCTGTTTACGTGATCATTTTCATGCCTAAATAAGACCCAGAACGTAAAACAAGTACCTATCCCTGAAAGGGCATAAACAGAGCTTTCGATGACACCATAACGATCCTTGTATGATGGATAGTTTTCTTGCAATAACCGTGCAACGCGAGTGCAAAAAGCAGGTAATTCGGAATTCAGTACATAATTGAGTATGTAGCGAGTGAGAGAGGGAGGAGGGAGCTGAGATTTGTGTCAGTAGGTTCGCCGCGGTGGTCTGGAGCAGTCATACGCTCGCTAGTCTCCTGCCACCACTTGTCTCTCTCAGCCACATTACGTGCTGAAATGCCACTCGAGTTATGTCGAGCGCCGACATAGTCCAGCTTATAACTCGACTTATGTGGGATAAATAAGGGTTAAAATCAATAACAGTGCAGCCACCTTACAAGTTCTGCCATTGACAGCTCTCTCCCCACATTATCCCCCCTTTTTTTTACTCTATGCCACCCAAAATTTCCCCCCTCCCCCCTTCTATACCATTTTCGTATTATTACCACCCTAAATGATTAAAACCAAATTCTCCAGTAGACTTCCTCCTGCCCATAAGCAAGCACTTTCGAGTTTATACCATCCAAAATTATTTTGCTCTCACCTTCCCCAGCCCCCTTCTTGGCAAACCATACTGCATCTCAGTAAAGTAATTTCTCTAACGAAAACAATTCAACCCCAACCCAATTACTCAACTCACGCACGTTGTGTCAAGCCCAGACACCCTATTTCTCTCACTATTACCACTGTCTCTCCTACTTAACCAATACAAACTTTCCTTCTTTCACCTTCACCCACCTTTTCTATATTCATTCATGCTACTACTTCCTCTTTCCCAACTCTAGTATTCGAGGCATTGGGGTGATCAAAATTATCAACTCTGCGAAGCAGAGTGGTATCGCGCAAGCAGATCCCGCCCGTATACTGTGCACCACCAGCCAGCCTGTCTATCGTTGTCATCCGTCTGTCTGTCCGGAAACTCCTCCTAGACCGTTCAATGGATTTTCACCAAATTTCACAGGTATATCCATTTGGTCAATGCGATGGTCAGTCAAAAAGGCATTTTCCATTTAACTTAACACCTTAAGTGTGGAGGAGTATATTTGATGTGCCGCCCAGCGGGGGGTTTTACCGTAAACGAGCTTGTTTCCGTGCTCGTTTTCATGCATAAACAAGAGCCAGAGCGTAATACAAGTATGCATCCCTGAAAGGGCGTTAATTCAGCTTTCCTATGACACCAGAACCATCCTTCTACGATCACTGGTTGTCTTGCAACGATCGTGCAACCGAAGGGCAAAATCTGTAAAATGCGGTAATTTTCTTACATTATTACGTGTGAAACGAGTGAGAGAGGGTGGAGTACAAATGAGTACATGTCAGTAGCTCCACGGCCACCGTGGCGAGCGGTCATGAGGTAACCTACGCTCCTCCCACTGCTCCGCTCTCTCTCAGAGCACATTACGTGCTCAAAATTGCACTCGACAATATCCTTGACCCGCCACATAGGCCACATTTATTTAACTCGACAATAGCCGGGTGCCGCCAAAGAAGGGTTAAAGGTTAACCCTTGTCTAGCGGGGGGTTTTAGGCTTATTTGGGCATATTCAGGCCCTCCTGAATGATAAATCAAGTATCTGCATGAAAAGAAATGTATTCAGCAAAAAAATAGGCGCTAAAAGCTTCAAAATGAGACCAGAACGAGCTTCGTAGCACTCGTGGTTCTCATACAGTGGTACCAGTAACATGGGAGTTTAGCATATAGCGGTATATTTATCCCAGCTACGCTCACTACTGGCTACACTGCCGACCTCTCGAGAACACAGGGAGGGTGAGTTAGAGGGCGGCGGTAAGCCCTGGGTGTCTGCCGTGTGGCCTGCTGCACTCCCGGCCACTTGCAATCGATTTTAACCCTTTAAAAGACTTAATAATGCTCCTAACTTGCTGCTTTTGGGATACGGACTTAAGTCGGGCCCCGCTCTTTAAGTGGTAAGGTCAAAGGTCAAGGTTAAAAATAAGGTCAATATTTCATATTTTTTGGTTTTTACTCAAATGTCTTAATTTTCACCATACAAGTTACTGGTAACCTTAATATCGTAATGACCAAATTTTAGGTAAATATTCTAAAGGGTAAGGTCAAAGGTCAAAGGTCAAAATAAGTTTTTCACTAGTATTTCTTATACTGTTAGATTCTCACTAGGCTTACCATGTATATTTGGAATACCTAATGCCAAGGTCATACAAGAAAATATACAATTCCATATGAAAGGTCAAGGTCACAGGTCAAGGTCAAATAAAAGGTCAATATGCTATTTTCTTTACTTTTCATGCAAACTTCACAAAATTAGGTGAGATAGTTGCACTTTAAATGAAAAGGAAATAATACATTTGGACACATAATAAAGGTCAAGAAAAAGGTCAAAGGTCAAGGTCAACTATTCTATTAATATATGCAAAATTGACTGATGGGTTTTAATGAAATTAGGCATGCTTATTTGATTTTCCAGGGCAATGTCAACCCCCCCTGGGGGTTAGGGAATAGAATATGCCCCGCGTGCCTTCTGCGTGGCATAAGAGGCGACTAAAGAGGTTGGGTCGGTGGGCTTGCGACCCCCACCCGGAAAAAATATCTAAGCAAAGAAAAACGAACGAACAGCCTCGGATGCGGACGGAACCAACGTTGACGAACCACGACCGACTAAGGACATGCCTTCGTACATTCTGAGAATGGCTACGTGGAATGTTAGTGGCATGAATGATGGCACAAAAGAGAGAGAGGTTCTGGAAGTGTTAGTGAATGCCAGGCTGGATGTATGTGGAATGACAGAGACCAAATGGAAAGGTTCAGATGTGAGAGACTGGGAGTGTGGAATGGGTGTGTGTGCTGGAGTGAGTGAAGGAACAGCGAGAGAAGGTGCATGTTTGTTTGTAAGTAGCAAATTGAAGGAATGTGTAAGAGAGTATGGGTCTGTGGGTTCAAGGATTGTGTGGGTGAGAATGAAAGTAGGAATACAAACGTGGGTGATTGTATGCGTGTATGCCCCGACAGAGGATATACTTGAAAGAAAGAAAGAGGAGTTCTGGATGAATGTGGAGGCGTGTCTGGAGAAGTTTGACAAGACAAAAGAATATTTCTGATTGAGGATATGAATGGTACGGTGGGTGATAGGAAAGTTGAGGGAGTGGTGGGAGGGTGGAGGGTGGGGGGTACCATCAGAGGTGAATGGGAATGGTAGTGCACTTGTGGACGTATGTGTGGGGAGGAGGCTGTGGATAGCCAACACCTTCTTCCGACACAGAATGATCCACAGGTACACGTGGAAACGGATGTTGACGATGAAGGATAAGACAGTGGTGGAACGAAAGTCATTGATTGATTATGTATGTGTGGATGAACGAATGAAGAAATCTGTGATGGATGCTAGGGTGTATAGGGGTATTGGAGGGGGTCTGTCTGATCATTATGTAGTGGTAGCTAAGGTTAGGATACAAAAGAAGTGGGTGAGGAGAGCGGGAGGGAGGCGAGAGGAGGGTGGAATGGTGAGGAGGGTGGAGAGGTTGCAGGAGGAGGAAGTCAGGGAGGAGTACAGGAGAGCAGTGGAAAGACGACTAGGTGGGTTCGACCTGGAAGTTATGGAGGAAGTGGAGGAGATGAGCAAGGTGTTTAAGGATGAGATCTGTGCAGCATGTGAGGAGGTGTGTGGAGTGAGGAGAAGAGGGAGGGGAGTGAAAGGTACAGCATGGTGGACAGAAGAGGTAAGAATAGCTGTGGAAGAAAAGAAGAAAGCATATAGAGAGTGGTTGGGTAGTAGAGGGAATGAAGATTCCGAGAGACATAAACGAGCGAGGTACGTGGAGAGTAAGAGGGTGGTTAAGAGAGTAGTGAAGGAAAGTAAGAGAAGAGTAGATGAGGAATTTGGAAGGAATCTGAGTGTAAAATGGAGGGAGAGTAAGAAATGGTTCTGGAAAGAAGTCAAGAAAGTTAGGGAAGGTAGCAAGGGAAACAGTAAGGGTGTGAAAGATAAGAATGGGAGAATGCTAGCCGAGAAGCAAGAGAGAGTCGAAAGATGGAGGGAGTACTTCAGTGAGTTGCTAAATGTAAGGAATGAAGAGCCAGCAAACATAGCTGGATATGGTATGGGAGGGAGAAGAAGAGAAGTAGTGGAGGAGGAGGTGGGGATCAGGAGGTCAGAAGTGTGGGAAGCCATGACAAGAGTGAAGTTGGGGAAAGCACCAGGAACAGATGGAGTGTGTGGGGAAATGTTGAGGTATGGTGGTGAGATAGTGATAGAATGGGTATGGAAAATGTGCAAACTAGCATGGGAGAAGGGGAGTGCACCCGATGACTGGAAGACTGGCATAATAGTCCCCCTATATAAGGGCAAAGGGGAAAGAGGAGTGTGTGGTAACCACCGAGGAATATGTCTTCTAAGCGTAGTAGGGAAGGTATACAGTAGGGTAGTGATTGAGAGAGTGAGAGTGAGAACGGAGAAATGGATAGGCGACGAGCAGGGAGGTTTTAGGAAGGGAAGAGGATGGGTAGATCAGAGTTTTACCCTGAATTGTGTTGTGGAGAAGTATCTGGAGAAGAAACAAAAGGTGTATGTTGCCTTTATGGACTTGGAGAAGGCCTATGACAGAGTGGATAGAGAAGGTTTGTGGAAAGTACTTAGAATATACGGAGTAGAGGGCAAGTTGCTGAAAGCAGTGAAGAGCATGTATGAGGGTGCAAAGGCGGCAGTACGTGTGGAGAGTGAGCAGAGCGAGTTATTTGACCTGAATGTTGGTTTGAAACAGGGGTGTGTGATGTCCCAGTGGTTGTTTACTGTATATATGGATGGAGTCATGAAAGAAATACTATCAAGAGCAGTGGATGTTGGTGTATCGCTGAAAATGGAGGGAATTGAGTGGAAGCTACCTATACTGCTGTTTGCGGATGATACAGTTCTGATGAGTGACAATGACTGGGAGTTGCAGGGTCTGGTAAATGAGTTTGGAACAGTGTGCGAAAAACGGAATTTGAAGGTAAATACGGGGAAGAGCAAGGTTATGGTCTTCGAAAGGGGTGAAGTCACAGAGTGTGAGGAGAAGCTGAACGGTCAGGCTATGGAGATCGTCAACTCTTTTAAGTATCTGGGCAGTGTGTTGAGTAAAGATGGGACTATGGATGAAGAGGTGCGGGAGAGGGTACAACAGGGGAAGAGGGTTGTAGGAACTCTAAAAGCAGTAACAAGAAATAGGGTGGTCAGTATGGAAGTGAAGAAGTCCTTGCATGACAGTGTGGTAATCCCGACACTGACTTACGGAAGCGAAGCATGGTCGTTGGTTGAGAGACTCAGACCAAGAGTGAGAGCAGTGGAAATGAATTACTTAAGGAGTGCGTGCGGAGTTACATGGAGGGATAGACAGACTAATGAGGAAGTAATAAGGAGGTGTGGTGTGGAGGTAGATGTGCTGGAAAGTGTGAAAAGGAACAACTTGAGATGGTTCGGCCATATAGAACGTATGGAAAGCGAGAGAATGACTAAGAGGGTGTACGAGAGCGAGGTGGAGGGACAGAGGGGGAGAGGTAGACCGAATATGAGGTGGAAGGATGGAGTGAGGAACTACATGAACGAAGGCGGTGCTGGATGGGGGGTTGGGGCGTCGACTGACTGGGGACAGAGGTGCATGGGGACGGTTCGTTCGTGGCCACCCCCTCGGGGATCACGGCGTCAGGCAATAGATAGATAGATAGATGTCAATGAAAAACAAAAAAATCTTACATAAAGGTCCAGGTCACAGGTCAAGGTCAGAGGTCAACTTTTACTATTTATTTTACTTTTTACTCAAATGTCTTCATTTTCACAATACAATTTACTGGCAACATTAATATCATATTGCCCAAATCTTAGATAACTATTTGAAAGGGTAAGGTAAAAGTTCAGGGTCAAAGGTCAAAATGGGTTTTTTACTAGTATTTCTTATACTAACTGTTAGATTCTCACTAGGTTTACCATGTATATTCGGAATACCTAGGCCAAGGTCATACAAGAAACTATTCAATTCCATATGAAAGGTCAAGGTCACCGGTCAATGTCAAATAAAAGGTCAATATGCTATTTTCTTTACTTGTCATGCAGACTTCACAAAATTGGGTGAGATAGTTGCACTTTAAGTGAAAAGGAAAATAATAAATGTTGAGACATATAAAGGTCAAAGGTCAAGGTCAACTATTCTATTAATATATATGAAACTAACTGATGGGTTTTAATGAAATTAGGCACGTTTTTTTTATTTTCA
Organism: Paralithodes platypus; assembly: GCA_032716605.1. Classification (NCBI taxonomy): domain Eukaryota; kingdom Metazoa; phylum Arthropoda; class Malacostraca; order Decapoda; family Lithodidae; genus Paralithodes; species Paralithodes platypus. Next base: position 20,082,874 of record CM064542.1, on the reverse strand, counting down.
TGGGCAATGTCAATGCAAACAAAAATGTACTCTTACATCAAGGTCAAAGGTCAACTTTTATTATTTATTAAAAAAAGATTACTCAAATTTTGGAAAACTGGCTGTGTTATGGCTTATTACTTAAATATCATATATTTCAAATTTCACATAAATATTGTAATAGTTAAGGTCAGAGGTCATGGTCAAAACAAGAGTATTTGTCATTTACCCTAAACTCCTCTAGACTGTTTAATGTATTGGCACCAAATTATACAGGCAAATTCAGTTGGTCAATGCGACGACCATTCAAATATATGTATTTTATTTTAAGTCAAAGGTCGAAGGTCAAGGTCACAGTATATGATCACTATTTGTAATCAATATGTTTTTATACGAATTACACTATATTCATAATGCTAGTTAATATTAACATTGCTGTTAAGCTAACTAAATCCTGGATAAGAAATTCTAAGGTCGAAGGTGAAGGTCAAAGGTCAAGGTTAAAGTTCGAAATATGATTTTTACTAGTATTTCCTATTTAATGTAAGATTCTCATTAGGTATATCATGCATATTCGGAATGCCTAGACCAATGTCATACAAGTACGAACATAACTCCATTTGATAGGTCAAGGTCACAGGTCAACATAAAATATAAGGTCAATAAGCTAATTTCTTTACTATTCATGTAAACTTCACACAATTCGTTGAGACAGTTGTGCTTTAAGGGAAAATTAAAGTGTTGATTTTTCCGATATCATGAAGGTCAAGATGAAGGTCAAAGGTCATAGTCAACTATTCCTTTAATACCTCTGAAACTAACTGAAAATTGTTAATGAAATTTGACACACTTATTTGATTTTCTAGGGTTACATCAAAGCAAACAAAAATATAATCCTACATAAAGGTCAAGGTCACAGGCCAAGGTCATAAGTTAACCTTCATCATAAAAAAAATACTCAATTTTCGATAAGCTGACGACTTTTAGTTGCATTTTACTTAAATATCATATATTTCAATCATATACAGTATCTCTCTCTCTCTCTCTATATAATATATATATATATATTCTGACATACGGAGCCCTGTATGTTAATTTAAGAGTTAGAATTAGAGTTCAAGGAGCCAAACTACCCAAGTGGTGAAGCAGACTAGCGAGCGAACGAGCGAGTGGGCAAACCATCTCGCCCCATACCAGCTCGCCCCATACCTCGATGACCGATGCTATGACGTATGATCGACGCCAGGAGCTGTGAGTGGACGACACACCTGTTATGTGATTCGAGGAGCTATGATTGGAGCGCGCACCATCACTCTCCTCCTGATTCGTTCCTACACCATCATTGTTTGGTATATAAGACCCGAGTTGTGGGCATTCAAATCAGTCTCATTTGGAGTTGGGGAAGGTGAACTTGCAGCTGGAGGAAGACGGGGTGAAGTATTATAATGGGATTGTGACTGTCAGTCAGATTATATAAATGTGTGTTAAGTGTGTTCGGTGTAAACACTTACGTTATGTTGGTTAGTGAGATATGTGATTGGGAATTAACGTGATGTGTTTAATGTGTGTAATGTGTTTAACTATTTAATTGGGAATTAACGTGAACACTACTATTATGTGTTTAACTATTTAATTGGGAATTAACGTGAACACTACTATTATGTGTTTAACGATTTAATTGGGAATTAACGTGAACGCTACTATTATGTGTTTAACTATTTGATTGCGAATTAACGTTAACGCTACTATTTATGTACTTAACTATTTGATTGGGAATTAACGTTAACGCTATTATTATGTACTTAACTATTTTAGTTGACTAACTTGTGGACTAAAGCAACTCTTTAAGTAATTGGGTTATGATGAAAGTAATACTATTGTTTTATATTAATACTTACGAGTTCTTTCATTTTCTTTTAATTAAGCTTATATTGCTTAATGGTGCTTAGTACGGTGATGCTATTGTCTCATATTAGTAATATCGCCTTAGACTAACATGGCTGTGTTAATATTACTTCTAGTGATTTTCTAAGCTGAAGGAAATTCTTTTGCTTCAAAATATTATATTTTGCTTTTCATATTATTTGAGTGAGACCTGAATCGAATCTATGAAACGATCCTGTAACTTTATTTACTCATAATCAAACCTCAATGTTACGTGGTTAAGAAATAAATTTAACTAATTATTAAATATATATCTAACTTTTTATGTGACTTTGATATTACTCCTGATGATAATAATAATATAATACTATTAACGTAAGACAAGAACCAAGAATAATTAAATATAAATAAAAGGACATATAAGAAAACTATCTATTCAGTTCAAAAAAGGGTAAGAGACAGAAATATTCTTACTTTAATATTTATCTTTCAAGACTTTTTATAAAATTAATAGTCCTTCTTTAGATATAACTTCTTCGGTTCATAACCATAGCCTACTAAGCTTCGGTTAAATAATATGTTTTTATAAATACTACATGACTTTAATTAGTTTCAGTATTTTTCATAATTAAAGAGTATCAGTCAATAAAGGATACTAAGTCCTAAGATCCAAAAGGAAAGGAAGCAACAACAGGAAATTATTTTATTAGATTTTACTTTTGTTTTGCCTTCAGCTGACTGATACCTTAATATATATCTCTGTGCTATCTAGATTCATCAAGTTAACCACTTGAGGATCAAGATACGTAACAGAAGAGTGGCGACCTTGCCAGGATTAGTTTCATACAGTTTCACTCAGTTTCATTAACGTTTCACTACTTAACAATCAAATATTAATCATGCCTCAACTAATTAATAACGAAGATGCTCGAGTTTTCATAGAATCAGAACCCACATCCCCTGATATTGACTGTCTGTCAAAATCCGAACTGAAAGTGCTTGCCTCATATCTCCAATTAACTGTCTCAAACATGTCTAAAGTAGAATTGGCTCAGACCATAAAAACCCACCTGTTCCCTGTAGAAGGCGGGGAGGGTGACGGAGCAGTTGGTGGGATCCCTAGTAAACCTAGCCAACTTGATATACAATTGCCACCTGGTTTGACCGGTGATCAAATATTCGAACTAGAACAAGCCAAACTAAAAATAGAACTAGCCAGAATAAATGCCGAACAAGCCAGAGCAACTACCGAACAAGCCGGACTAAGTATAGAACTAGCCAGAATAAATGCCAGTGCAATGACCGAACAATGTGAATATCAATATCGTACGGCTCAACTAAATGTCAATACAAATGCTCCCTTAATTGCTCCCCCTCTGGGATTGACTATGACTAGTGTCATTCCACCTTTCACTGAGGATAATGTGCAGGATTTCTTTGTTTTGTTTGAGGAAGTTGCTGGAGGTATGAAGTGGACAAGAGATCAATGGCCTTTCATGTTACAAACTGTTTTGACAGGGCAGGCTCGAGCCACGTATTTGTCAGAAGTAGCAGAAGTTAGGCAGGATTATGACAATCTCAAAGAAGCTATCCTAAAAACCTATCAATTGCAGCCTGAGGCTTACAGGCAATCTTTCCGAAAAAACCAGAAGAAAGTAGAAGAAACCCATAAGGTATTTGCCAGGACCATGACTAAAACTTTCAATCATTGGGTCAAGAGTAAGAAAGTCACAAGCTACAACGATCTGAAGGAGTTGGTCCTGTTAGAAAATTTCCTATGGAAAATTGATTCTTCTGTATCCTATCATTTAAAGGGGAAAAAGGTAGATTGTCTTGCCGACGCCGCTGACATGGCTGACACATACGTGCTCAACAACAAATTTCGTGGAAAGAAGCCCTACGATAATTCTAGTTCTAATTTTAAGTATCCCAATCACAAATCTGACTGACCCAGTCACAAGCCTATAACGTCTTCCCCAGCTAGCCAAAATAGAATTGTTCCCCCAACTAAAAATGCGACTCAGGGCAATGGTAACAGAGGTGGGCCCCAAACTAATAGTAATGCTCAAAGAGGGAACGTTCCCGTATCCCCTAAAGTATGTACTTTTTGTGGCATGAGAGGCCACCTAGCTTATCAGTGCTGGGCCAAGGAAAAAACCGAGAGAACGGGGCAGACAGTTGCCGCCGTATCTCAAATTCCATATGTGCCTTTAATGCAGGGCTCCCGACAGAAGGAGTACCTAGCACCAAATGTTCCTTTAATGCAGGACTCCCGACAGAAGGAGTACCTAGCACCAAAAGTTCCTTTAATGCAGGACTCTCGACAGGAGTACCTAGCAGCTAACGTAAATCATCTAGACAGGGGTGTAGTAGCATGTGTGGTGCAACCCACAAGGGTTAAACCAATAATAATTTCACCATCAGTGCAGGACAGTTACCGTCCCTTTATTTCATCTGGCAACGTGAGATTAAATGGTTGCATGCATGAGGTAAAAATTCTGAGAGACACAGGTTCTACTAGCACCCTCATGGTGAATCCTTACACTGAGTGCCCACCTGGCGAACCAGTTGTAATGAGAGGTGCTGGAGGCCAGTTTTATGCATACTTGGTAAAAGGCGAAATTGAATGTGAGTTACTACAGGGTGAGGCCACCATAGCTTTGTGTAGGTCCCAAGATATCCCTGTGCCTGGGGTAACACTCCTTTTGGGGAATGATGTAGCAGGTGAGAAGGTCCGACCAGACCCCATTTTGTCACTTTCCCCTGTTAACGAGCCACTAACCGGTGAGCTCGAAAAGGAGATGCCAACTGTTTTCCCTGTGTGTGCTGACAAACGTTCAATGTCTCAAGTAGCAGTTCCCCCAGACAGAAATGTACCGAATGTAAGAGTTGATGAAAGGGATGATGAGAGTGTGAATGATGCTCCAACTGTGCCTGATGATGTGACTGAGGTGGATTTATCTGACACCTTTATGGCTCATCTTGACCCTAACGATGACCATGAAACCCCTCCAAATTGTCCTAGCGGCCTGGTAGAGCTACAGAGAGATGATAGGGAATGCAAGGAGTTAGCTGCCAGGTCCGTGAGTGAAGAGGAATGTGAGAAGGAGGGTGGTGAATGTTTCTACCTCAAAGGAGGAGTATTGTGGCGAAGATGGAGACCGCCACACAGACCAATCGATGACGGGGCTTGGGACGTCCATCAAGTAGTAGTCCCCAAACCTTGTCGTAGAGATATAATGGAAATGGCACATTGTATACCATTGGCAGGACACCTAGGTGTGAGAAAAACTCTAGACAGAATCAGATCTCACTTTTACTGGCCAGGAATGCGTGCAGATGTAGTGGAGTGTTGTAGAGTGTGTCACACTTGCCAGATGACAGGAAAACCCAATCAGAAGGTGCCTGTACATCCTCTGGTGCCCTTGCCCGTTTTCGAGAATCCTTTTACTCGGGTGGTAGTGGACATTGTAGGCCCATTGCCTAAGACTTCCCAAGGTAACATTTATTTATTAACTATCATGGACATGGCAACTCGCTACCCAGAGGCTATACCCTTAAGGACTACCTCTGCTCCAACTGTAATCAAGGAACTGCTCAAATTTTTCACCAGAATGGGTTTCCCCCATGAGGTGCAAAGTGATCAAGGAACTAATTTTACCTCTAACATTTTCCAGCAGTCCCTGAAGGAGTTGGGTATCGAGCATGTAAAGTCTAGCACCTACCACCCAGAGAGTCAAGGGGTTCTCGAACGATATCATCAGACATTAAAGGGAATGTTACGTAAGTATTGTACAGAGACCGGAGTTGAGTGGGATAAGGGGGTACCTTTTCTTTTATTTGCTACTCGTGAGGTTCCAACTGAATCCCTGGGTTTTTCCCCTAATGAGCTAGTTTTCGGTCACCAGGTAAGAGGTCCTTTGCAACTATTGCAGGATAGCCTAGTTGGCCAGGAGGGGAACCAAAACCTCCTCAAATATGTTTCAGATTTCAAAACCCGGCTGAGATCCTCGTGTGAGTTTGCCGCTCAAAACTTGACAGTGGCTAAAAGCTCCATGAAGAAATGGTATGACAGAAAAGCCCGTGAGAGGGAGTTTCAGCCCGGTGATGAGGTTTTGGTCCTGCTCCCCCTTTTTGGCCAACCTTTATCTGCCAAGTTCAGGGGCCCATATAAGATCATTCGGAGGGTGAGCATTACCGATTATCTAGTAACTACCCCAGACAGGAGAAAGCCCACGCAAGTATTCCATATAAATATGTTGAAGCCCTACCATAGGTCCCCTGATTCCTCTCCTCCAGATTCTCCCACTGTGGCAGTGAATGTCAGGACCTGTGAGCAGCCTGGTGCGGACAAAGTCTTCAGTTCTCTTACTGACCCGCAACAGACTGTTCCAGAGCCTGAAGGTATCCATGCAGACTTTGACTTGTCATGTAGCCTATCCAACTTTCAGTATAATTCAGTGGCTTTGAGGGAATTACCATCTAAACTATGTCATCTTCCCTCTGATCAAGCGAACCAACTAATCTCTGTTTTATCTCAGTCTCCCAATGTGTTCCGTGATACTCCAGGGCTTACTTCTTTGGCCGTGCACGACATCGACGTAGGGGATGCAACTCCCATTAAACTATCCCCCTACCGTGTCTCGCCACAACGCAGGAGTATACTGCAGGTCGAGCTTGACTTAATTTTTTCAAACCAGCTGATCACAAGGGCCTTAAGCCAGTGGAGTAGTCCGGTCATACTTGTGCCAAAGCCAGACGGGAGCCATAGGTTATGTAGGGTCTATAGGCAAGTCAATGCTGTCACAAAGAACGATACCTACCCACTGCCACGGATCAAAGATTGCATTTACCAGTTTGGCCTCATGCAGCAGTAAGTATAATTTAATGAGAGGATTTTGGCAATTAGCTCTCCCTTGTAGCGAGGTAAATATCATGCTTTTGTAGTGCGCTTTCAAGCCTTCAGCTGTGAGATAATGCCTTGCAGTTCGAATAACGCTCCAGCTACGTTCCGGCTATGTTCTGATGTGGTACCTGGAGACGTTGCCTACTTTGGGTGATATCCTTCTTATATCCTCATTTATAATCTTGCTGTTGCCAATCCGGTGGTGAATCTATTTATGTATTATGTTTAATATTATGTACTATACTCCTTAAACTTTTTTCTAGGGGGGAGGTCTGACATACGGAGCCCTGTATGTTAATTTAAGAGTTAGAATTAGAGTTCAAGGAGCCAAACTACCCAAGTGGTGAAGCAGACTAGCGAGCGAACGAGCGAGTGGGCAAACCATCTCGCCCCATACCAGCTCGCCCCATACCTCGATGACCGATGCTATGACGTATGATCGACGCCAGGAGCTGTGAGTGGACACACCTGTTATGTGATTCGAGGAGCTATGATTGGAGCGCGCACCATCACTCTCCTCCTGATTCGTTCCTACACCATCATTGTTTGGTATATAAGACCCGAGTTGTGGGCATTCAAATCAGTCTCATTTGGAGTTGGGGAAGGTGAACTTGCAGCTGGAGGAAGACGGGGTGAAGTATTATAATGGGATTGTGACTGTCAGTCAGATTATATAAATGTGTTAAGTGTGTTCGGTGTAAACACTTACGTTATGTTGGTTAGTGAGATATGTGATTGGGAATTAACGTGATGTGTAAGTGTGTAATGTGTTAACTATTTTAATTGGGAATTAACGTGAACACTACTATTATGTTTTAACTATTTAATTGGAATTAACGTGAACACTACTATTATGTGTTTAACGATTTAATTGGGAATTAACGTGAACGCTACTATTATGTGTTTAACTATTTGATTGCGAATTAACGTTAACGCTACTATTTATGTACTTAACTATTTGATTGGGAATTAACGTTAACGCTATTATTATGTACTTAACTATTTTAGTTGACTAACTTGTGGACTAAAGCAACTCTTTAAGTAATTGGGTTATGATGAAAGTAATACTATTGTTTTATATTAATACTTACGAGTTCTTTCATTTTCTTTTAATTAAGCTTATATTGCTTAATGGTGCTTAGTACGGTGATGCTATTGTCTCATATTAGTAATATCGCCTTAGACTAACATGGCTGTGTTAATATTACTTCTAGTGATTTTCTAAGCTGAATTCTTTTGCTTCAAAATATTATATTTTGCTTTTCATATTATTTGAGTGAGACCTGAATCGAATCTATGAAACGATCCTGTAACTTTATTTACTCATAATCAAACCTCAATGTTACGTGGTTAAGAAATAAATTTAACTAATTATTAAATATATATCTAACTTTTTATGTGACTTTGATATTACTCCTGATGATAATAATAATATACTATTAACGTAAGACAAGAACCAAGAATAATTACATTAAATATAAATAAAAGGACATATAAGAAACTATCTATTCAGTTCAAAAAAGGGTAAGAGACAGAAATATTCTTACTTTAATATTTATCTTTCAAGACTTTTTATAAATTAATAGTCCTTCTTTAGATATAACTTCTTCGGTTCATAACCATAGCCTACTAAGCTTCGGTTAATAATATTTTTTATAAATACTACATGACTTTAATTAGTTTCAGTATTTTTCATAATTAAAGAGTATCAGTCAATAAAGGATACTAAGTCCTAAGATCCAAAAGGAAAGGAAGCAACAACAGGAAATTATTTTATTAGATTTTACTTTTGTTTTGCCTTCAGCTGACTGATACCTTAATATATATCTCTGTGCTATCTAGATTCATCAAGTTAACCACTCGAGGATCAAGATACGTAACAATATATATATATATATACATATATATTTTATATATATATATATATATATATATACATATATATTTTATATATATATATATATATATATATATATATATATATATATATATTATAATACTTAAGTTTAAAAGTCAAGGTCAAAGAACAAAATAAGAGTGTTAATAATGATCTTTAAACTCTTCCTAGACTGTTTAACCCTTTGTGTACCGGTGACGTCTTTTTTTATTGTAGTCTAGCTATAATTATACGATTTTGTGGAGCGTATGAAGGATCTGTGGTAGTAAAAAGGGTTAATTAAAATAGTTGAAAGCCTGCTAATTTTAGGTGAGGCCCTTCATAAACTAAATAAAATTGTCTTAATATCCAGTATGAAATGAAACTAACAGAACTGTACTGTACGGGTTACGAATTGTCACCAATTTGTGCTGGCAAATTTGGTTGGTCGATGCAACGATTGTCTTCGTGGTGCAATGCATAAGTGTGTTGATTTTCGGTGTGAGCATCCTAGGTTCGAATCCCCGGACTGCCACATGTGTTTGTTAGTTTCATTAATCGAGTTTAGGAGTAAAGTTGGTTAGTGGAGAGAACAAAATAATTCAAAGGTGAATGGTGAAGGTCACAGATTATGGTCACTATTTCTTTCTTATATATATTCTAAATTTGAATTACATATTCAAAATGCTACAAAATAATGTTACGCTGACCTTATTATAGATAAATATTCCAATGGTTAAGATTCAATGCGATCTTAAATGTAATTATATATGTATACTCCCAGGCGGACATGAACCACCAACAGTCAGGACGAGTGTCTATGCTTTAATCCACTGCTCACAAGTATCCTCTATCACACTGTGGTATAGTGGATTAAAGTATGGGTACTTGTTCTGACTGTCGGTGGTTCAAGTCCGGCTGTGAGTATAAAAACATTTAGTATATACACATACTGTATATTATTATTTTAATTATTATTTTATATATATACCGATTTTACCTAAGAGATTCAATACTACTTGTAGAATTCTAGGTCGCAGAGTTCGTATGCATTTGTTTTTGTTTTTTGTAATGCGAAAACTGCACACCTACGTTATTATTAATTGTCTCACCTTTACTATATTCCCTGTTTGTCTGTAGCTCCAGCAATGTGGCATCCATGGCCTGCGTGGTTGGCAACACTAGTTTCGATCAGCAATGTTAAGCTACGTAGGGTCTGGCACTAATTGGATGGGTGACCGTCCGGCACACCAAGATGTTGCCATACATACATGGGGTGGGTGAAATTTCCTTGGCTTGCCACCAAGGTCCAAGTAACCTAGCAGTGTTGAACAAGACCCAATCCCTGTGTAGTTCCGTCTCAGTCAGACAAAAATTAGTACCTAGTTTCATTGTGGCTAATCTAATTCATGGACACAGTTGGTGGCTTAACTGCTGCCAACAAACACACGAGAATGAGAACTTGGCTAGCTACAAGGATTGCTCACGAATAGCTGGGCTGACTCTCTCTCATTTTAGCCTTGTCCCACCCAGAAATAAAAGGGGTTACCTGGTGTATAAAATCAACTATAGCATGGCCATATCCTGGGGTTAACCTGGGAAAGGCGCCGAGACTCTTAACCCGGGAGCTGCGGGAAGACTCTTAATGCCCCTTTCCCACTGGTGAGACAAGTCACGATTTTCGTCGCCGAAACCAATAAATTGGCACATTCGTGACATGTCTCAACACCTCTCATAAAAAATTGTTTGACTCTCAAGGCCTCTCAGGCCTCGCAAGGGCCCTCGCGGGTCGTCGCACAATGTTCGCACAGTTAAACATTTTGGACGAGGACTCACGATGATCGGTTACCCTCGCAAGCATCGTCGAGCATCGCCGAAGGGTTTCTGAGATCATCTGCGACATCGGCGAGACATCGCAGATGGTTTCGCACAAAAAAAAATTTGCAACGCTGCATGGATACTCACCCATACTCACCGTCGCCGATGCTCTCAGATGTTCCCGGAACATCGACGATGCCAAAGAGCACCTTCGGCCGATGCTCTCAGATGTTCCGGGAACATCGACGATGCCAAAGAGCACCTTCGGCAGGTGGGTAAAAAAAAATTATTAGGCCTATAGTGAGATATCTTTCACCTACGGTGAAATTCCACATTTTGTTATTTTTGTTGTTGTTGTTGATGAAATCTTATAGAATAACATTTCCTCTTGCCGTTCATGAAAACAAAACAATATAAAAAAAAATTATTATGGGTGAAAACCGACTGAGAGCTAGGGCAAATACGGGCGGACTGATGATATGCGTTCACCTACGGTGAAATTCCACATATTGTTATTTTTGTTGTTGTTGTTGATGAAATCTTATAGAATAACCTTTCCTCTTGCCGTTCATGAAAGCAAAAAAATATAAAAAGCACTTATTATTGGTGAAAACAGACAGAGTTAATATTTTGCTGCGGAATGGATTCTATAAGAGCGAAAAACTATCGTTATAGATTTATTTCTATAAAATCCAATAATGATGATAGAATAATCTAAACACCGCCATCATGTTCAGCGGACATATATATATATATATATTTTTTTTTGAGAGTAAGCTAAATTTGTATATTTTTCGACAGAAAAATTTCTCCGGCGAAGCCGGATTTCTCCATACAATGCTGGCTCCCTATCGCTCGCCAGGAAGAAATTGACACCTGGATAAACGTCTTAAAACAGTAGGCTGAACGGGGCCGAACGGATACAAGGCAAAGAGAGAGGGAGAGAAATAGAAAAAAAATAAAAAAACGAGGAGAGGGAGAGAAAGAGAAAACAACAAACAGCAGGTGGGCTCAATGTTTGCGTTAAGGCTTAACAATTGAGCCCACCTCGCTTTTTTTAGTTTACTCTTTCTCTCTCTCTCTCTCCTCGTTTTTTTTTGTTTTTCTATTTCTCTCCCTCTCTCTTTGCCTTGTATCCGTTCGGCCCGTTCAGCCTACTGTTTTTAGACTTTTACCCCCATCCAGGTTTCAATATTTTCCTGGTGAGCGGTAGCGAGCCAACATATATATTTTTTGTTTTGAGAGCAAGCTATATTTGTACATTATATGATAGAAAAATGTCTCCGGCGAAGCATTGCCAACCTCCGAATTAAGGGGAGATGGGTCGTTTTTCTGGTCCCCTTTCTTCCTCATGGTTGTTGTTGTTGTTGTTCCCTAAGCTGCCTGGCCGAACAGCCCCGAGTCCCTGAGAAAGGCCATGGCCACGATCGGGCTTTCCCACAGAGCTCTCATTGAGTGTAGATTGTGTTGTTGGCGTAAGTGGTTGTGTGAAATGCAGTCTTCTATGATGTGTTTAATGGTATGGGGTGCTGTGTTACATCCCGGGCAGGCGTCGACAACGGAGTCATCCAGTCTCTTCTGATAGCTCAGGAGAGCTGGATGGTGTCCGCATCTCAGCTGGCCAGGTGGACTCTGTCCTCGCGAGGAAGGGGGATCGGAAGGATGGATTTCGGGAGGTCGTGCATGCAGCTGCGTGTTGTCTGTGAGTGAGTGGATGGATCGGTGAGAGATATGAGTATGGATGCTTCTGGAAGTTGGTTCGGGGTGGGGAGGGAGAGAGGACAATAATTGTGTGTGATACCGTGTGCTGGGTGTTGTTTTGATATTTCTTGGTGTCTGTGGGTGTGTTGCCATGTAGTTTAGTGGGTGGTCTTGGTTCGTGGAGGCTGCTGCCAGGAATTGAGTGCCTCTCATGTCCAGATGGTCTTTGACTTTGAGGATTTTGGTTTCTTGATGTAGGTGATCTGTGGGTGCAGTAGCTGTGCAGCCTGTAATGATCTTCAGGGCTTTGTTTTGAATAGTCTGTAAGGTCTTATGATGTGTTTCAGCTAGGTTAGAAGCCCAGGCTGGGCTTGCGTATTCCATCACTGATCTTATGTATTGTTTATATACTGTGGTGGTAGTCTCTTTGTTGTGTCCACACCTCTCTTCCTCATGGTTAACCCCATTAGTTTTCATATTTTATGACGTTCGGCCCATTAGTTTGGCGTGATATGCTAATTCCACTCTGCAATTAGCACATTCACGATACATTCGCTCAGCTGCGCACACCTCGCCGATCTCGGCGATCTCGCCGACGTATGTGCGATGCCAACGCCAATGATCGACGATGAATCGCAAGAATTTGTGCCTTAAAAAAATGCCTCGCAGATGTTTATCGGCGAAACATCGCTCATTTCCCCGATAACATTGCCGATGTCGGCGATTGCGTCGCCGACATCGGCGACATCTTCGCCCAGTATAATTTGTCATCTGTTTGTAACGGTCGAAATTGTGAAGGTCGCACGTATTCTTGCGAATTTGACAAAACGAAGGCATCGGCGATGAAAATCGTGACTTGTCTCACCAGTGGGAAAGGGGCATAAGAGGTTCTACTGGGCGAATCCGGCAAGACTCTTAAGATCCAAGGCCTATAACAAACTTTTAAAACACCCCAGTGGCACTCAAAAAAATCAATTTGTGTTTAAGTGAGATCATTTCCCTCCATTACCTTCTACCACTCCTACACATGTGTCACAACCACCCCTCTCCCCTCCTCCCCCCCTTCTCAATTATCAGGTATTTTCTCTATTATTCCCGATATTTATGAGTATTTTCGTGGGAGGACGGCCGGGTGGGAGAGAGAGGGGTGGTGAAGGGGTGTATCTCCACCCCTTGTCTCTCAGTACCGTCCGAGACAAGAGAGAGGGAGGGGTGTTTGTCTCTCACTGCTCAAGGTAAGATTACGACCGCGGGGCTAAAATATACGATTTTCACCAGCCAATTGCTGTTAACACTTGTTTTATTGCTTTCCCATGTTCATATGTTCATATTAAAAGTAAAATAGGCGCATATGGATAAGTATTAATTATAATATGGTAAATTAACAATTTTAGTGAGGAATGAATGAGAATTCCTTAGCATGGCGGGCACTTTCAAATACCATAGCTGCGCAGTTAAGAGGTTAAGAGGTTTTTCTCTGTGAAGGCACTGGGACTCTTAACACTCAAGCCGCGGGGCCTGACATATGTCGTGTGAGAGCATCATGGCCACCCCTGCGGTGCCCGACATTAATCGGGCGGGATTTTGAGCACATTATCGGCTCTGAGAGGGAGTCCACGCGTTAGGAGGACGATAGGCGGGTTCTGACCGTTCGGCATGGACCCAGTGCCGCGACTGACACTACCTCTGCAACATTCCACACCCATGGCCTCGCGACACCAGGAAAAAAATCTGGAAATTACCATATTTTAGGGTTTTTCCCCTCGTGTTGCGCGATCGCTACAGGATAACCCATGGTCGTACAAGGATTATTCAGGTGTCATTGGAAGGTCTATTATCGTCCTTTCACAGATACATAATTGTATTACGCTCTGGCTCTTGTTTATGCATGAAAAAGAGCATGGAATGAAGCTCGTTTAGGGTAAATATGCCCGCCAGGCAGGTAGGAGATGTTACGCTGGCCAGCTTGCCAAAATGTACTCGTACTCGCTAGCGCTCGCCAGGGCAGTGAAATGGGCTATAATAATTGTAGAACGATGTTCTTTCTTTCTTAGTATTCATATTGTCACAGACAGATCAGTGTTTGCCTTTATTCTTGTCTGTGACACTTGGAAGTATTTTATATCATTGATAGAGTTATAAGATATGTAGTGTGATAGTTACAATGAGAGAGAAAGAGGGAAGCAGCGAGGTGGTAGTATGTGCGTGTGTATGTACGTGTGCATTCATCGCTTGGGCGCGGCCACCCGCTCGTGATATATGGCGTGTCATATGACGCCTGATCTTCATGACGTAGTGGCCGGTGATTGGAGGCCGCATTCCTAGCGCGGTGGTGGGGGCTTCCTTCCCGCATCTCTCCTTAGAGCTTGGTATGTTGTCCTAGACGTCCCATGCATTCTGTCCCCAATCTAACCCTCTTTACTGCTGTTCCTCTCTCTGAACTCCTTCCTTCCAATACTTCTTATCTTTATTCAATTACTCATCCCTTCTGGTTCTGCATATGACTTCCATAGTCGGCCAGTCGTATTACCAGCACCAGTTCTCACATATATGTTTTGCACTAGCTTTAGGGATTATTAGAGTCATAGTCACATGGAGTCATATTATTAGGTGCTTCTAATTGTTGGGTTGTTCTTTGTTACTATTTAATGCTAGACAGTGGAGGGTACCTTTGGTCGTTGTCTGAGTTAAGTATATGGCAAGTCAGAGCCTGCACGACTTCGACGGAGCTAGGTAGCCTGTAACCCTTGTGCATATTTTTCCTTTGCAAGCGTAGCAGCATACAAGCGAAGGGCTTTTGCCTACTCTTGCTTGTATGCTTGCTACCTCATTTTGTTGACCTTTGAGAGGCGCCAGGGTAAGACCAGATACTTGAGATCTGGACTTACCAAGAGAGCCTCCTAGTCACTTAACATAAGATAAGGGAAATCTGTTCAGTAGGCTACGAGCATGCTTGAGCTCTGCCTAGGCTCCTTGTACCTTTTCTGCCGCTGCTAGACTTTATTAGTAAGAAAGACAGCATTGTGTTTATTAACTTTAACTGCGTATGCTTTTGCAATTATTCACATATTATTTTAGCCTAGGTTGATGCATGGTGCACAACCCAGTTTGGCTGTTACTTTGGCTAAGGAAGTACTGTTTTTGAGTGGCTGTTATTAGTGCTGTCACAGAGTTGTTGCACTCCCTTGTTTTATATATATTCTGACATACGGAGCCCTGTATGTTAATTTAAGAGTTAGAATTAGAGTTGAAGGAGTGCCAAACTACCCAGGCGGCGAAGCAGACCAGCGAGCGAACCAGTGAGTGGGAAACCAGCTCGTCTGCATACCAGCAAACAAGCCTTCACACCTGCGTGCGTCATAGGGGACCCTGCAAACTACTTCGATGACCCGACGCTATGACGTATGATCGACGCCAGGAGATTCCATTGGACCACGCACCTGCTACGCAACTCGAGGAGCTGTGATTGGGGCGCGCACTACCCACCGCCTCCTGATTCGTTCCTACACCATCATTGTTTAGTATATAAGACCCGAGTAGTGGGCATTCAAATCAGTCTCATTTGGAGTTGGGGAAGGTGAACTTGCAGCTGGAGGAAGACGGGGTGAAGTATTATAATGGGTTTGTGACTGTCAGTCAGATTATATAAGTGTGTGTTAAGTGTGTTCCGTGTAAACACTTACGTTATGTTGGTTAGTGAGATATGTGATTGGGAATTAACGTTAAAGCTACTATTTTGTACTTAACTATTTGATTGGGAATGAACGTTAACGCTACTATTATGTACTTAACTATTTGATTGGGAATGAACGTTAACGCTACTATTATGTACTTAACTATTTTAGTTGACTGACTTGTGGACTAAAGCAACTCTTTTAGTAATTGGGTTATGATGAAAGTAATACTCTTGTTTTATATTAATACTTACGAGTTCTTTAATTTTCTTTTAATTAAGCTTACATTGCTTAACGGTGCTTAGTACGGTGATGCTATTGTCTCTTATTAGTAGTATCGCCTTAGACTAACATGGCTGTTTAAATGTTACTTCTAGTGATTTCCTAAGCTGAAGAAAATTATTTTAGCTTAAAAATATTATTTTTGCTTTTCATATTATTTGAGTGAGACCTGAATCGAATCTATGAAGCGATCCTGTAACTTAATTTACTCATAATCAAACCTCAATGTTACGTGGTTAAGAAATACATTTAACTAATTATTAAATATATATCTAACTTTTTATGTGACTTTGATATTAATCCTGATGATAATAATAATATAATAATATCAACGTAAGACAAGAACCAAGAATAATTACATTAAATATAAATAAAAGGACATATAAGAAAACTAGCTATTCATTTAAAAAAGGGTAAGAGACAGAAATATTCTTACCTTAATATATATCTTTCAAGACTTTTTATAGAATTAATAGTCCTTCTTTAGATATAACTTATTCGGTTCATAACCATAGCCTACTAAGCTTCGGTTAAATAATAATTCTTTATAAATACTACATGACTTTAATTAGTTTCAGTATTTTTCCATAATTAAAGAGTATCAGTCAATAAAGGATCCCAAGTCCTAAGATCCAAAAGGAAAGGAAGCAACAACAGGACATAATTTTATTAGATTTGACTTTTGTTTTGCCTTCAGCTGACTGATACCTTAATATATATCTCTGTGCTATCTAGATTCATCAAGTTAACCACTTGAGGGTCAAGATACGTAACAATATGTATCCTACTTGTTGGTGTATTTAAGATACACGCTTTGGTGTCCTGCCCCTGCATTATTCCTGTTCTATATTCGACGAGCATCTTAGAGCATCAGACGTTTTCAGAAGATTCCCTATCTGTTTGCTGTAGGACTAGACTTCCAGTGTTTTCATAGAGCATTGGAGAGTTTAGTGTTGAGTTCAGACTCACACTAAAGTTAACGTACCGTTGTTGAAGATATAGCCTATCTTCTAGTCCAATATTAAGTGCCCTTGTTTATTTCGTTGTGCCGTCGTAACAAATGGCGACCTTAGTCCAGTATATAGTGAACTGAATTTTGCATTTTTTTTTGGAGAAATCTTATTGCCATTTGGGGTTGAATTTATTTCTCGCAGTGGTGGCCGTGGACATTGAGGATATATGGAACTTGTTGGAGTTTATTGGTGACCTAGTATTGCACTTAAAAACATCTTCGAATATTTTTTGTGAATAAAGCTATGCGAGAGTTTGGCTACTTTTGTCTTGACTTGGGATTTTTTGTTGTTGACTCCATCATGTCACTGGACGGGTCTGAGCATAGTTGAGGGCACAGTGCGAGAGAGAGGCGAGGAGGTGGAGAAGGTGGAGTTGTTAGACGGCGTTCGGGTGGTGAACGATGAGGAGGATGCTCGGAGGTTTTCGGAGGAGCCTGTGACGGCGGACCGGGTGTCGGGACTGGACCGGTACGGACTGCAGTGTGTAGCCACGGTCTTAGGGTTTTCTGGTACTAGCGGTTTGTCAAGAAGTGAGCTGGTTACCTGTGTGCTGGGTGGGGTGCATGGGGGTTCGGGTGGAGCGGGAGCTGGGGCACCTTCGTCCCAGCCCCCATTCCACTCAACTTCTATCATCTTCCCTCGGGTTCCGGAGCCAAGTACGTTCCCACAGGCCGGTGTCCGCTGGCGGTTGGATATGCCTCTAGGTGACTCACAGGGTGGGTCCCCGGTAGTAGCACCCCCTCTTCAAAGTTTGTCTCCCGAGATGTTGTTTCAGCTCGAGCTCGCCAAACTTAAGCAGCAGGAGCGACAGGCTGAGCTTGAGCTCGGGCAGCGGAAGCATGAGGTTGAGCTCGAGCAGCGAAAGCATGAGCATGAGCAGCGAAAGCATGAGGCTGAGCAGCGAAAGCATGAGGCTGAGCTCAAGCAGCGAGAGGCTGAGCTCAAGAGGCTGAACTGCAAGGTATTGTGCCGATGTTGACCTTGAGAAAACTCGTGTAGAGGTAACGGGGAACCGTTTTGTCCAGGGGGGTCGCCCCCATGACCAGTTCCTGTCGCATCTACTAAAGTTGGTTCCAGTGTTTGATGAGTTAGGAGTTACAGAATTCTTTCTCCGTTTTGAGAAAAAGTGCCAGGAGCACCAATGGCCCGAGGAGAAGTGGGCAGCCCTTGTTTCGTCACGATTGACGGGGAAAGCACTCAAGGCTTACGATGCTTTGCCCCTAGATTCCTGCGTGGATTATGAGGCGTTGAAAGAGACTGTCCTGAGGGCGTATGAGTTGCAGCCAGAGACCTATAGGCTGAAGTTTAGGGCTGTTCCTAAGAGAAAGGAGAGTACTTTCCAGGAACACGCTAGAGAGCTGTCAGATGCGTTTGAGAATTGGTTAAGGTCGGAGAAGGCAACTACTTTTGATGCAGTGAAACAATTAGTGTTGTTAGAGCAATTTTTCAAATGTACTGGCAGTGACTTGACTCTTAACCTGAAAGAAAAGCAACCTAAAACTCTGCAGGAGGCGGGTGAGCTGGCTGACCTCAGGTTGTCATTGATTCGTGGGTGCGGGTCTGCACAGAGAGCTGAGGCATGTAACAAAGGGCGTACCACTCCAGCCCCCCCCCCCCCCCTCCCCCCGAATTAATGACACACCTAATTAACCATTTAAGAGTACTGGTGCCAATTTTGATCCCAAGTCGAAACCCTTCCCGTTAAAGAAAGGCCAGGCCCCTTCCTCACCTCAGAGGAAGTCCAACAGCGAAGTGGAGTGTTTCAAGTGTCATGAGAAGGGGCATATTGCGCGCTCATGTCCGAGCACACCGCCTACAGCAGTGGTGTCACTAGTGAGCAACATCGGTGTGTCTTTGAGGTCTTCCGCGTTTGCCTGGGGTAATATGTCGGTTGCGAAGTCACAGTCGGTGCAGAAGCAGCAGGAGGGCTAGTCACCCGTTCGAGATGCTTTTTGCGGTCATAGGGAGCACGGCACTGTGAGGTGGGATAGTGTGGAGCATAGGCTTGAGTTGCTGCGTGATACGGGCGCTTCCCAGACACTTATTAAGAACTTCACTGGCAAGCCTGCTAACGCGGCTCGGGTTGTGGTGGTTCAAGGTATCAATGCTAAGCGGTCTTACCCGCTGGTCAGAGTGGAGCTTGAGGTGGACGGTGTGACACAGGAGTTGGATGTGGGTGTTGTGGAGAAATTGCCAGTTGAGGGGGTCGACCTCCTTCTCGGTTGCGACTTTGCGGTGCCTACTTCCGAGGTTCCACCCTTGGTCGTTGCCGAGAGGGCGGCCGACACGAGTAGGGAGGGGCAAGAGGGGCTCGAGATGTGCCAGACGCAGCAGATGGCGTGCGCTGTCACCAGTTCTCAGTCCGCTCAGGTGTCCCAGCCTAGTACCCAGGTTTCAGACCAGCGGAGGAAGGGTCGGAAGGAGAAAGTCGAGGCTGGTGGTCGGGTTGAGAGTTTGGACACAGCGACACTCCTTGGTGACTCGGTACTTGCACCAATTTTGAGCTCCGGAGTGGCCCCAGAACCTGTCCCCCCTTGTGACATGGTAGTGCGTGATGGCACTCCGCGACAGAGTAGTTCCCAGATGCAACTAGAAGATCCTAGTCTTGAGAGTTGTGGGAACGGGGCTATTGAACTCGATGAGGACGGGGAAGCATGTCATGTGAACCTGTTGAAGGAGTTTGTGAGGCGCCCACCTGAGCAGCCTACTGTCCCTGTGTTGGTCTGCAGCGGCCAAGGTGGAGAAGGAGAGGGGGGCAGTGAGGCACAGGTGGTGGAAAGTTGGGACTGTTATGTCTCGGCGGATCAGTAGGCGGGGAACACGAGTCAGGTGGCTGTGGAAGCGCTTGAGCACCTGCCTGAGCAACAGTGTGCAGCGATCCAGCACCTGCTCAGTTCATACCCCACTGTTTGTGCCGAGCACCCAGGCCTCACAACTCATGCGGTGCACGATGTTCCGCTGGCAGGTCACTTGGGTGTGAGTAAACCGTTGGCCTCGTTGTTTAAGTTGTTCAAGGTGGGCGACGAGGCTTTGGCATGGTTGTCATGTCAGGGTCGACCCATGGCTGCTAAGGGTGGTGGTCAGTATCAGGCCATTAAGCAGATTGGTGAGGTTAACTATGGAGTAGATACGCCCGATTGTCGCTAAGCCTCCCAATGCTGCCCTAGTAAAATGCAACAGCCCTACCATAGACCGACTGTATCTGGCCGTGGCGCTGAAGGCGGTGATGCTGCGCAGGCAGATGTAGTCGCAAGGAATGCGGGGGTGCGCATGTACGGTATCGGCGGGGAAGCCTTAGCACTTATGAACTATGGGAGTGACTGCACAGGTGGTACAGATTGTCCCTCTCATGACCTGGCTGTTTTAGGGACAGAGGTGGAGAAGGAGGGAGACTATAGTTTAGAAACTGCGGTCCCGGCTGGGTTGTGGGAGGGCAATGAGCATGTGGTTCTTCGAGATAAGTTGCAACCTCTTGTTCCTAAGCGCCAAGAGAAGTTGTTTACTAGGCTGTGGCAGTACGTCCACATGTTTGTTGATTCTCCAGGCCTGATGTACGGGGTGGCACCCGACATGGAGGCTGGAGACAGTGCAAGGCTCAAATAGGCTTCCTACCGTATAAATCCTGCTCAACAGCCTGTCGTAAAAGCAGAGCTGGACTACATGTTGAAGAAGGGTCTGAGGGATAAGGGATATCGTGAGTGGTCGTTGCCAGTAACTTTGCAACCTGAGTTAAGTGGCAAGATCCGTGTTTGTGTTGATTGCAAGAGTGTTGGTGCATCATCCCTGACAGACGCCTATACCTTATCCAGAGTTGACGACCCCATAGACCGCATCGGGGCTGCCTCGTTTATCACTAAGGTGGAAATAGTGAAAGGTTATTGGCAGGTCCCGTTGCCGGAGAGAGCGAAAAGATGTGCCAGTCTTGTGATGGACTGGGCAGTTTATCAGTGTCAAGTGTTGTTTTGCTGCCGGAACACAAGTTGGATGTGTGGCATGTTAAGGGCACTGATAATGTTCTGGCTGATTGTTTGTCACGGGAGAGTATGTTTTAAGGAGCACCCTCGCCGTTCAGTCAGTGTTGGTTTGAGAGTGGAGAAAAATTAGGCTTGCCCCTGTAGTGCAAAGCCGCCAAAAACACTATTAAAATAATACAAAAACCTCACATAAATACTCTTTCTTTTGATAGTATATAAGTGCAGTATGTTACAGCAAGAATCTAAGACATTCCGAGTTTTTTTGTTCTTAGTAGGCTAGGCTTGTTGTAGCTTGCTCGTTGAGCGTAACATTGTTAAGTGATACTATTATTTTGGGGAAGTGTTGCGTAGATTTTTTTTATATAATGAAGTGTTTTTATGTTTGTGATTGTGCTTTGTTTTTCACAACTTGGGGAGTAGCTGGGTGATGCGGGGTTGGTGGGCATTCTGTCTGGTCAGATGTGGTATTTACCTGAGGTTAAAACGTCCCACATCTTGGGCGGGGTGTTATGCTGGCCAGCTTGCCAGAATGTACTCGTACTCGCTAGCGCCCGCCAGGGCAGTGAAATGGCCTATAATAATCGTAGAACGATGTTCTTTCTTTCTTAGTATTCATGTTGTCACAGACAGATCAGTGTTTGCCTTTATTCTTGTCTGTGACACTTGGAAGTATTTTATATCATTGATAGAGTTATAAGATATGTAGTGTGATAGTTGCAAGGAGAGAGAGAGAGGGAAGCAGCGAGGTGGTAGTATGTGCGTGTGTATGTACGTGTGCATTCCTCGCTTGGGCGCGGCCACCCGCTCGTGATTGGATGGCGGGCCTGGCGTGTCATATGACGCCTGATCTTCATGACGTAGTGGCCGGTGATTGGAGGCCGCATTCCTAGCGCGGTGGTGGGGGCTTCCTTCCCGCGTCTCTCCTTAGAGCTTGGTATGTTGTGCTTGGTCCTAGACGTCCCTTGCATTCTGTCCCCAATCTAACCCTCTTTACTGCTGTTCCTCTCTCTGAACTCCTTCCTTCCAATACTTCTTATCTTTATTCAATTACTCATCCCTTCTGGTTCTGCATACGACTTCCATAGTCGGCCAGTCGTATTACCAGCACCAGTTCTCACATATATGTTTTGCACTAGCTTTAGGGATTATTAGAGTCATAGTCACATGGAGTCATATTATTGGGTGGTTCTAATTATTGGGTTGTTCTTTGTTACTATTTAATGCTAGACAGTCGAGGGTACCTTTGGTCGTTGTCTGAGTTAAGTATATGGCAAGTCAGAACCTGTACGACTTCGACGGAGCTAGGTAGCCTGTAACCCTTGTGCATATTTTTCCTTTGCGAGCGTAGCAGCATACAAGCGAAGGGCTTTTGCCTACTCTTGCTTGTATGCTTGCTACCTCATTTTGTTGACCTTTGAGGAGCGCCAGGGTAAGACCAGATACTTGAGATCTGGACTTACCAAGAGAGCCTCCTAGTCACTTAACGTAAGATAAGGGAAATCTGTTCAGGGGAGACAGTAGGCTACGAGCATGCTTGAGCTCTGCCTAGGCTCCTTGTACCTTTTTTGCCGCTGCTAGACTTTATTAGTAAGAAAGACAGCATTGTGTTTATTAACTTTAACTGCGTATGCTTTAGCAATTATTCACATATTATTTTAGCCTAGGTTGATGCATGGTGCACAACCCAGTTTGGCTGTTACTTTGGCTAAGGAAGTACTGTTTTTGAGTGGATGTTATTAGTGCTGTCACAGAGTTGTTGCACTCCCTTGTTTTATATATATGTATCCTACTTGTTGGTGTATTTAAGATACACGCTTTGGTGTCCTGCCCCTGCATTATTCCTGTTCTATATTCGATGAGCATCTTAGAGCATCAGACGTTTTCAGAAGATTCCCTATCTGTTTGCTGTAGGACTAGACTTCCAGTGTTTTCATAGAGCATTGGAGAGTTTAGTGTTGAGTTCAGACTCACACTAAAGTTAACGTAAGCTTATACTCCTTTATTAAATCTTGTTATAGTTTATTTAAGCATCGTTATTACTTGAGAGCATTTTATTAACGTAATTACTCTTGTTGTGAGTAGGCTTTGCCGTCACCGGAAAGCCTTTGTAGAAGTGCACTAAACCCAGTTAATTGATACCCCGTTAACCAGTAGATTAACTCTGGAGGGTTTAAGTGTTTTGTTCACCGGCTTAATAGTTCGAGGGTTTGGAATTAGCGTACCGTTGTTGCAGATATAGCCTATCTTCTAGTCCAATATTAAGTGCCCTTGTTTATTTCGTTGTGCCGGTCGTAACAGAGAACTTACAAACATCCCCGTTCATAAGGGGTTAAGAGTTAAGGCATAAACAAAACCTTTCAAAATACCCCTCTGGCACTCAAAACAAAGCAATACGTGATTAAGTGAGATAATTCCCCTCCATACCTCCTATCACTCCTCCTCATGTGTCCCCGTTCCCCTCCTTTTCCACCTCTTTCCCCTTCCTCAATTATCAGGTATTTTCCCTATTATTCCCGATATTTATCAAGTATTTTTGGGTGAGGATGGCTGAGAGAGAGGGAGGAGGATGGGGGAGTCTTTCTTCGACCCTCTAGCCAGTCTCAGAGCTCTCCTAGTCTCTCAGAACCATGCAAGACACGAGCGAGGGAGGATGTGTCTCTCTCGCCAGCCCGGGTGAGATTACGACCGTGGGGCAAAAATATATGTTTTTCACCAGCCAACTGCTGTTAACATTGTTTTATTGCTTTTCAATCTTGATATGTTCATAAAAGTAAAATAGGTGCACATGGATAAATAGTAATGGTATATATGGTAAATATGACCATTTTCGTCAGAAATGAAGCAAATACCTTCGCACCGCGGGACCTTTCAAATGCCATAGCTTCGCGCTTTACGAGTTAATTTGATTGCTTGTGTCACCTTTCCTGTATTCAATGTATGCCGTGTGTGTGTCCGTCCTGTACACCCCTGAACCAATTCCTCGAAAAGATTACAATTCATGCATGTTGGCCAACCCCCCACTCCTTTATTTCCTACTACAGGTAATTGCCTCGCCCCCTACTACTTCCTCTGTCCCTATCCTTGCTTCGAGGCATTGAGTGATCAAAATGATTGCTTGTCTCACCTTTCCTATATTAACTGTATGTATGTTCCAGCACACTCGGCTACCAGCACCCAACTGGTGATGGGCTGGGATATCAGAGTGAGAACTGAGCGATCTCTGCCATACCCATAACTTACTCTGACTGTTCCTTTTACTTATATATTTTTTAGATCTCAAGTGACGGCGTCTCTTCCGTGGATTGACCTCCCAATCTACCAAGATTGGAAGCCAAAGCGTCACATTTTTCCTTTGCCCCTCAACTTTCTCTTCATAATTGCTGAGGGGCACAGGGCCCTGGGTGGGTCTTTGATTTCCCGGGCATTTCAGCACCCTCTTCAGCTCCCCGCCATGGAGTGGCTTCGGTCACCCAGGCTTTATTGTGGTCGGCAGGGAGGGTTCTGCGGGGGCGCTCAGTTATGGCCTTGGCCTTGCTCGGGGCCTTGGGACTGTTCGGCCAGACAGCTTGGGGAACAACAACAACAACAACAACCAGCACCCAAGGTATGAGCATCTCTAGGGAAGGACCATTTGGCACTTACCCGGTGCTAATACTACGAGGCAGTAAGTGCTGATCGGAATGGCAGCGTAAGCAGAAACCCGAGCCCGGATGTGCAGTACGACAGGCATCTACCACAAAATCACGAGCTTTCAGCCAAGTACCCTGTGGCCTACGAGTACCTGTCAGCAGTGCATGCTCTCTCCATAGCATTGCACAAGAAAGAGCTGAATGGTACCACGTTTCCCTAAGCCTGAGCCGCATTATTTGTGAGGCGTGCAGCAGAGCGTAGTGGTGGTGGTTTCAAGCAGTAGCAGCATATTTATGCTTCTTTTTTATCCTATGGGTCCGCAACCAATAACAAATAGTTAAAGGGTTAGATCATCTATTTGTAATAAACCGAGGTTACATTAACCTCACTTTCTAAGAAAGAGATAATGATATATAATCCCCAATACATCACAAGCCTATTTCATCATAAGAAAAAAATGTTTTGAGTTAATTTGTTTATTCCTCTTTTAGAAATAAACCTAGGCAACTCTAGTGCATATTACGAGATAGCCAACCATCTAAATAGTAGCGAACCTTATCAGTTATCACGAAGTGGTTTTGATAAAATAAGAAGGTATGCTTGCTGCGTAAACGTTATTCACTGAACTCTTGAGGTTACTAATGCATGAAAGTAGACATTCAAACTCAAGATACTTAACCCAAGAATGGCGAGCATCCTCTCGATAGGTTCTGCTGTTGGACGGCGAGCGTCCTCTCGAAACCCAACAAATAAAGAAATCCTTTCATACCACCCCACTTGCACTCAAAACAAAGTAATGTGTCATTATGTGAGATGATTCCCCTCCAGTACCCCCTATCACTCCTCCACATGTGTGGAGGAGAGGTCCCCCTTCTCAATTATTGGGTGTTTTTCCTATTATTCCCGAAATTTATCGAGTATTTTTGCGCGAGGATGGCTGGGAGAGAAGGGGGAGTCTTTCTCCGACTCTCTAGCCAGTCTCAGACCTCCTATAGTCTCTCAGTAGCATACAAGACAGTGGAGAGGGTGGATGTATGTCTCTCTCCGGTCCGCCTCAGCTTACGACCGCGTGGCTAAAATATACGTTTTTCACCAGCCAATTGCTGTCCCCACTTATTTTATTACTCTTCGATGTTTATATGTTTATATTAAAAATAAAATTGGGGCATATGGAGAAGTAAGAATGTTATATATGGTATATATGACGATTTTCTTCAGAATTGAAGCCAATATCTTCGCATGGCGCGCACTTTGAGCTGCCATAGCTTCGCGCTTCTTGAGTTAACCAACAAAAATATGTATTCAAAAGTTTTGATGTTCGTAGGTTGGCTAGAGTTGAATAGGAGTACTGTTATGTGAATGCAGTATAGATGGTGAAAGAGTTTTAAAAGCAACTTCTATTTTGCAGATTTATGTGTGTGTTCTGCACAGTATGAAATTATATTTACCCAGTAGATACAGAGTTATATTTTCATAGTATATAAGTGAAACATATCAAGTGCCATATATATGTATATATTTGTATACAGTATATATATATAAAGTATATCTCACATATACAGGTGAGCTACTAAATGTGTTTATATTATTAGTTGGGACTCGAACCACAGACAGTCAAGACGAGAGTCCATGCTTTAATCAACTCTACCATGGCGTCACAAAGGATATTATAGCCTTTCATATTAATATGGAGAGGCTAGACCTTTGGGGACCCCGAAGGTATTTTTTTTTTTTTTTTTTTTTTTGCAAAAATCCTTCCTACAGTGCAGGAAAGTGTAAGTGAAGAGTAAAAAACACCATCCGACATCTTCAACCCCTCCCTCCCACTCCCCCCTGCCCAACCCAAATATCGCACCCCCGAAATTTATATATATTGTTGTTGTGCTAAAATCCTTCCTAAAATATAGGAAAGTGCAAGTGAAGAGTAAAAATCACCATCTGATATTTCCAACACCCTCAAACCCCTCCCTCCGTCCATCCCTCCCTTGCGTGTTTTTGCTACTTCTGCGATAAATGTTCTATCGACATGTAAAATCAACTGTTTTCGTGAATATTACTCGATATCGTCCATACTTTGCAGACAAGTTCCATATGTATCAATGCAACTTTGCACAAAAGGAAAGTGTGTTTACAACTATGGTTCTTTTCAGCATTTTTTGTTTTGTTTTTGTAATATAGGGCCCCGATCCCATACACATACATTCAATATTTTTGTGCACAGCTTGTATGTATCATTGGGGAATACTAATATTGCACATTTGTAGGTAATATAGTTAGGCTACTTTAAACAAAAAACAGGCAATTTCTATTGGTAAATATAGGATCCTTGTATTTTATATTGGTATACAAATTTCGCTGCTGCGCGCGCGCGCGCACATAAGGTGATTAAAATTGCACCAGATATTCCTTAGAACACTGGGATCAAATACTATAAACGTTTACACAATACTGGGTATATAGCTGGGATTAGCCCCACTAGGTCTAGCCGCCCCTTAAGGAGAAAGAAAATTCCTACTTGGAGAAAGCATTTCATTACATACACAATCTGTAGGACCCATATTTCAGAGTATCATTCAGGAATTTTTAATATAGGAAAGGGATCAATATTCTTAATTAACACGTTGTAGTAGATTTGATTAAAGCATGGATTCTTGTCCTGACTGTCGGTGGTTCGAGTCCCGGGTGAGAAAAACATAATATATATATGTATATATAATGGAAGCAATTGATTCTCCTACTGGGAATCGAAGACGAATAAGGAATATGAAGACCAAAGCGAACATAACATATTTGTTTATTGGCAACGTTGCAACACTAACCTTGTGTCATTATCAAGCCTAAACAAGAGAAAGAATAAAACCTATCGTGAATATCATAAAATCATCACATGTTAAAATTGAAAATGTATTCAAAAGATAAAATTAACGAAAATATAGCTAAGGTTCATTACATTAAGACATTAAAAGTAGAGATATTTGATAAGTGAAAAAGGAATAAAAGAGTGAGAATAATGTAAACAATAATAATTAATGTTAGGCAAAATAAAGATAGATGAGGGTGGCGAATTTAAAAGTCAAGGAGTGAAAGGGGCGGGGTTGACTAAAATAAGGAAACAGGAGTACAAATGGGCACATATATCTATTTAAACATATGCCTACACGTACCAGCACAGGACACTAGAAGCAGAGGAGGGGCGTGGAGGTCTCGTGGGTGCCTAGAGACCGGCGGAGGTGGCGGGTGAGGAGGGACTCAGCTGTCACACGTGTATGTCGTCTGTTGCAGCGAACAATATGGTAAAATCCTGGCTATTTATAGTATGATCTGAGGTTTCGCTGTGGTTTTGGATAGCAGAATATGATGGCTTTGACAAAGGGAAATTGGTACGGTAAGATCGACCCTTGTGTTCCGAGATCCTAGTTGAAAGTTGGCGTTTGGTTTGACCAATATACGTAGCATTACATCTACTACAGTTGTACTTATATACAACTGAGGATTGTAGAACACAAGGGATACGATCTTTAACTTTGAACAGCTGGGAGATTGTAATTTGAGGCTTGAATATTACCCTTAATGAAATATGAGGAAAGAACTCAGAGATCAGTCTTTGAAGACTGTGCTTTAGTGCGAAGCTTTGCTTACCAAGAAAGAGGCAGGTAAAATACAAAGGGGCCTTATTGACTGTAGTGATTTTTGGCGAGGGAGAATGTAATTTTTGAAGCTGGGTACCAATACATTTGTCAATGAACATTAGTGGGAAGCCGTCCACACCTAACATTTTCTTCAAAAACTGAAATTGGTTATGCATGGACATGAAATTGGAACATATATTATAAGCTCTGGTGACCAGAGTGCAAACTAAATTTCGCTTGAATTGGATAGGAATGGAGGAGTCGACCTTAGTCATGAGGCCTGTGAATGTCGGTTTGCGGTACACTGATGTTACAAATGAATGGTTTGATTTTTCAATATTAATATCAAGAAATGGTAACTTGTTTTCGTTCTCTAGTTCGGCGGTGAATTTGATGTGTTGGTGTTGGGAGTTCAAGTAATTAAGAAATGGCGGGACATGATCTGGGGAACTGAATACTAGGAAGATGTCGTCGATGTAACGTTTATATACTAAAGGTTTGAAATTTTCGGGGCACTGGTTAAGCCATATGGTTTCATGATGAGCAGGGAATGAATTGGCGAGACAACAACCTAACGGATTACCCATGGAAACTCCGTCCGTTTGTCTGTACAGGGATTCGTTGAACAAAAACAAGCAGTCTTTTGATGCTAATGAAAGAAGTTTATGAAATTTTGATTTACTAAAGCCGTGAACTAAGTCCGAATCCTTAAACATAGGCACCCACGAGACCTCCACGCCCCTCCTCTGCTTTTAGTGTCCTGTGCTGGTACGTGTAGGCATATGTTTAAATAGACATATGTGCCCATTTGTACTCCTGTTTCCTTATTTTAGTCAACCCCGCCCCTTTCACTCCTTGACTTTTAAATTCGCCACCCTCATCTATCTTTATTTTGCCTAACACTAATTATTATTGTTTACATTATTCTCACTCTTTTATTCCTTTTTCACTTATCAAATATCTCTACTTTTAATGTCTTAATGTAATGAACCTTAGCTATATTTTCGTTTGAATACATTTTCAATTTTAACATGTGATGATTTTATGATATTCACCATAGGTTTTATTCTTTCTCTTTTTTAGGCTTGATAATGACACAAGATTAGTGTTGAAACGTTGCCAATAAACAAATATGTTCCTATTCGCTTTGGTCTTCATATTCCTTATATATATATATATATTGGTGGAGAGACTCGGACCAAGAGTGAGAGGGGTGGAAATGAGTTACTTGTGAAGTGTGTGCTGAGTTACATGGATGGATAGACAAACGAATGAGGAAGTAAGAAGGAGGTGTGGTGTGGAGGTAGATGTGCTGGAAAGTGTGAAAAGGAACACCTTGAGATGGTTCGGCCATATGGAATGTATGGGAAGCGAGAGAATGACTAAGAGGGCGTACGAGAGCGAGGTGGAAGGACAGAGAGGGAGAGGTAAACCGAAAGAGAGGTGGAAGGATGGAGTGAGGAAGTATATGGATGAAGGCGGTGCTGATTGGGAGGAGGGGCGTCGACTGACTGGGACAGAGGTGCATGGGGGCGGTTAGTTAAGATTACGGCGTCAGGCAATATATAATTATACTGTATATAATTATACAGTATATATATATATATATATATATATATATATATATATTCTGACATACGGAGCCCTGTATGTTAATTTAAGAGTTAGAATTAGAGTTGAAGGAGTCACACTACCCAAACGGTGAAGCAGACTAGCGAGCGAACTAGCGAGTGGGGAAACCAGCTCGCCCGCATACCTGCAAACAAGCCTTCACACCTGCGTGCGTCATGGGGGACCCTGCAAACTTCTTCGATGACCGACGCTATGACGTATGTTCGACGCCAGGAGCTGTGATTGGACCATGCACCTGCTATGCAACTCGAGGAGCTGTGATTGGAGCAGGCCCCACCTACAGCCTCCTGATTCGTTCCTACACCATCATTGTTTGGTATATAAGACCCGAGTTGTGGGCATTCAAATCAGTCTCATTTGGAGTTGGGGAAGGTGAACTTGCAGCTGGAGGAAGACGGGGTGAAGTATTATAATGGGATTGTGACTGTCAGTCAGATTATATATGTGTGTGTTAAGTGTGTTCCGTGTAAACACTTACGTTATGTTGGTTAGTGAGATATGTGATTGGGACGTTAACGCTACTATGTGCTTAACTATTTGATTGGGAATTAACGTTAACGCTACTATTATGTGCTTAACTATTTGATTGCGAATTAACGTTAACGCTACTATTATGTACGTAACTATTTGATTGGGAATTAACGTTAACGCTACTATTATGTACTTAACTATTTTAGTTGACTAACTTGTGGACTAAAGCAACTCTTTAAGTAATTGGGTTATGATGAAAGTAATACTATTGTTTTATATTAATACTTACGAGTTCTTTCATTTTATTTTAATTAAGCTTACATTGCTTAACGGTGCTTAGTACGGTGATGCTATTGTCTCATATTAGTAATATCGCCTTAGACTAACATGGCTGTGTTAATATTACTTATAGTGATTTCCTAAGCTGAAGAAAATCTTTTAGCTTCAAAATATTATTTTTGCTTTTCATATTATTTGAGTGAGACCTGAATCGAATCTATGAAACGATCCTGTAACTTAATTTACTCATAAACAAACCTCAATGTTACGTGGTTAAGAAATACATTTAACTAATTATTAAATATATATCTAACTTTTTATGTGACTTTGATTGTAATCCTGATGATAATAATAATATAATACTATTAACGTAAGACAAGAACCAAGAATAATTACATTAATATAAATAAAAGGACATATAAGAAAACTATCTATTCATTTCAAAAAGGGTAAGAGACAGAAATATTCTTACTTTAATATTTATCTTTCAAGACTGTTTATAGAATTAATAGTCCTTCTTTAGCTATAACTTATTCGGTTCATAACCATAGCCTACTAAGCTTCGGTTAAATAATATTTCCTTATAAATACTACATGACTTTAATTAGTTTCAGTATTTTTCATAATTAAAGAGTATCAGTCAATAAAGGATACTAAGTCCTAAGATCCAAAAGGAAAGGAAGTAACAACAGGAAATAATTTTATTAGATTTTACTTTTGTTTTGCCTTCAGCTGACTGATACCTTAATATATATCTCTGTGCTATCTAGATTCATCAAGTTAACCACTTGAGGATCAAGATACGTAACAATATATATATATATAGTTTATATGTGTGTAAGAACCAGATGAATTTGGCAAGAGCCTTTATGATTAGGTACAGTGTTTTTTCTTACTACCTGTCCGTGCAAGAAATCAATGTAAAAATTAAAGCTCGCATATTTGGAGACTGACACCAAGCTCGTAGGACTGTAATGCAACTTCTACCTATATCATTGAATGACATAGAGTTTGGCAGGCTTTGATGGGAGTGACATCCGAGGCGGAGTGCTGTGCTAACTACAGAAGATTATTGATACCTCGCTTAGTCCATTTCATTTGAGGAGAGGAGTAGCCCAGTGCTAAAACCTTTTAAGACTATAATTCCTTATATTTTGAGTATATACATTTAGTGTTAATTTGCACGGAGAAAGGATTGTGATTAAAAAAACAAAAATAGTTTACTTTTATTATTATTATTATTATTGTTGTAAATTGTAGTATTGTTATTATTATTAATTATTATTATTTTGTTTTACTATTATTACTTGACATAGATGCATACGAGTCTATGGTAAATATGTGGATTTGTTAATGCTGTTAATCCATAATTTATTATTACATATGATGCAAAAATCCTCAACAATGACATACGTATATTTCTATCTATCTATCTATTGCCTGACGCCGTGATCCCCGAAGGGGTGGACACGAACGAACCGCCCCCATGCGCCTCTGTCCCCAGTCAGTCGACGCCCCTCCTCCCAACCATTTGGGAGAATAAAATCATCCAATAGTACCCAAAATAGAGTTAAAAGAACAACACTCCAGTATAGAAGTGCTTGAATAGGTTCTGATTTCAACTCATAAGACAAAATTTAATAACTGTTACAGAGCTACATTTAACTATTATTCCACATGTACATCTACATATTAATAAATGGTTTTAAAAGAGTTTTTAACTACTAAAAGGATGTGTTAAGGTACAGTATTAAAGTGTGTATGCCATTATATTCTCCTGAATACACAGTATGCATCAAATAAGCATTTAACTGTAACTGTTACTTATGTGAGCGGGTGTACAACTATGAACAAATTAGATAAAACAATATTTTGTATATCAAACGTGCGAGCAAATGTCTAAATATAAAAGTGGGAAGCAGTATATATTGTAAAACAATCTCAACAGTAACATGCATGTGCACGTGTGCAACCATTCGCATGATATGAGAACCAGACATGCATCATGAATATTCAATGAATATAAACACCATATGGGGAAGATCCCTTTATTGACGTTTATATTCAATGAATATAAACACCATATGGGGAAGATCCCTTTATTGACGTTTATATTCAATGAATATAAACACCATATGGGGAAGATCCCTTTATTGACGTTTATATTCAATGAATATAAACACCATATGGGGAAGATCCCTTTATTGACGTTTATATTCAATGAATATAAACACCATATGGGGAAGATCCCTTTATTGACGTTTATATTCAATGAATATAAACACCATATGGGGAAGATCCCTTTATTGACGTTTATATTCAATGAATATAAACACCATATGGGGAAGATCCCTTTATTGACGTTTATATTCAATGAATATAAACACCATATGGGGAAGATCCCTTTATTGACGTTTATATTCAATGAATATAAACACCATATGGGGAAGATCCCTTTATTGACGTTTATATTCAATGAATATAAACACCATATGGGGAAGATCCCTTTATTGACGTTTATATTCAATGAATATAAACACCATATGGGGAAGATCCCTTTATTGACGTTTATATTCAATGAATATAAACACCATATGGGGAAGATCCCTTTATTGACGTTTCGCAGATAGCTTTTTCAGATCACTCCAGGTCACGTGACCTAAGAAGCTATCTGCGAATTGTTGTCAATAAAATGTTCCTCCTCATGTTGTGTTTATATTAATTCTTTCAAAGTTATTTCAACATGAACATTCAATTTGCATGTAATTAAGAAAGTGTATAGGCCTATACAGCCAAATATACAACAAGAAAAGAAGGGGCATCTTATTTGGACAGATACATGTGTTTACTTCATTACTCTACTAATTAATAGCTAGCATACTATAATGAACAGTAACTATGTAGCAGCTGGACGTGTAGGCAACTGTGCATACAAAATATCACGATAACACTGAACACAAACACACGTCCATAGAGTACAGAAGGATAGGGAGGAAAGAGAGACGCCACAAATCTGTAAATAGTGATCCGCGCGTTCGAGAGATGGCAGCAAGATCGCAAAGGAAAATGGGAGGGTCCCCATTAATTCGTAATAATCCCTACCTTGTACTAATAACGCTAATAATAATCAACTGAACATTATCCAGAGACTCTGTAGACATGACAGAGTTAAATAGACATAAGTAGAGGTTACTGTAAAGGCTAGATCATCGTGAAATTGTCGTCATTATGAGGAGGTTCACAAGCAAACCTCATCCAACCCCCGCCATTGTTGTTGTGAGATTCGGGAGTTGCCCAGTGCTGCCGTTTTTCCGCAGTTATTTGGTCCGCTGTTTACAATTTGTTTTAAGAAAACGGATATATTGACGGAGTAACTTGGTAAGAATTAGGTGTGCACCTTTTTGTCTGTATGTCTGTCAGTCTGTGTGTACGTATATGTCTAGGCATGTATACACTTTATGTATGCATATGTACAGTAGCCCTATGAAGTTCGTAGTCTCAAAAAATATAATTATTAAATTATGCAATTGACCACTTGCGAGTTTCGTTCTATAAGGAAGTTGGAGTTGTAGACATCGATATTTAACATAATTATACCAGCTAAAAAACAGTTATAGTACATTTATAGATACATAAAAAACAGTTATAGTACATTTATAGATACATAAAATCAAATTAAACATACTCTTTAGCCATCCGAAACCTACATTATTATTATATTTATGTTCACTATCGATGTCTACAACTGCAACTTCCTTATAGAACAAAACTTTCAAGTGGTCAATTACATTTCTTTTCAGATTGCTGTAGGAAACATTATCACTTATATATTTCTTGATTTATCCTCTTTTTACATTTTGTATACCGTTCTGTAAATGTAGTTTATACATTAACTGTTGAGCTTCTAATAGATCTAATTATTAATACTTATTAATACAAACACATGTGGCAGTCCGTGGATTAATTAAGATTGTTGGAACTCTGTAAACTGTAGCCAATATTTGGGTATATAACTGTGTAGGTTGTATACACCAACAAACACAATATTTGGGTATATAACTGTGTAGGTTATATACACCAACAAACAAAATTAGTGTCGCCGCTCCAAAATGTCTACTTTAATTTTGTCTATTAGAATAAGACAAATGTACTCCTCGCACACCTGAACAAAGCTTGGATATATAAGCTTTGTTCAGATGTGTTAGGGAATAATGTTATCTTATAAAACAAAAGAGAACCTTAAGGTAGAGATTTTGAAGCGGCAAACATTAAATTTGTCCCTGAGTGTACATCTATAGTATGTATGTACACTCATGGACATGATTTTAACCATCCTGTGAATAAATTACGCAAGTATTACATTTTGAATCAACCAGTTTATATATAATCAATATTTTATGCAATTATCAGTTTGTAAATTTATGGAAAAGTATTTTTGTTTTCGAATAAACTGTATATCATAACATTTTAATTACATAATGTCAATCCTAGGATGGTTAAGAACATTTATCCGGGACTATACATGTATACTGTATATATGTGTTTATAAATATATGCTCCCTGTTTGACCACTCAACCTAGACCTTGGTACTATAGGTAGGCCTAATGATTTCTTGCTCTTAATTACGATTAAAGATATGTTCACTTATTTGACTAAAGTTGTCTCATCATGATGTAATCGACGGAATGTGTGTGTTTTTTGCGATTAATATGGTGTATTTGTCTTGAATTATGGCATCAGATATTCAGATTGCAACTGTATTATGTGTTACTAGCTTTCATTAACATTTCATGTACTCTGTGATATGTTTTATAAGTTGCATGTCCGACACCTATAACGCTCCCTAAAGTGTTGGGGATTGTACTGAGAGGTAATTATAGACCAACCTTTTAAAAATATTGGAACAGTTTTATGCAATACGTTATTATTATTTGAGATAGGGAAGAAAAGCGCCAAGGAAACAAACCACAGAGATGAGGCCCTGCACGCACCAACAACCACTGCCACCGTGACACCAAGACAAGAGGTCACAAGCGACTCCTCACCACGCTTCGCTCGGGTCACCTGCATCACTCAGGCACTTCCCCCGACCCCAGGAAAGAACATACCTGTGAGGACGGCACCTACTGATGATATACCTAACAAAGATAATCCCTCACAACGTCGTAATAAACAAACCGTGCATAAAGATCAACACACCACACGCCCTTCTTGCTCAAAGGAGCACCACCGCCGTGACGCGGATTCCCAGAAGGGCTACCGCAGCCGGCCCAGACCCTCCTCCAGGCATAGCCGCCCCTCTAGCCCTGAAATGCCCCACCGAGGAGAATAACGAAAGTGGTAAGACCATCTCAGCCAACCTCATCATCAGTAGAGTTGAACAGATACTATTACCTCACCGGTAGGGATAGTATCAGAAGACTTGGTACTATTAACTGAGAAATTGCCTTGAGTGAGTAAGACACTGGTGGATCTACTTGACGCATTTCTCAAAGGTACTTTGGATTTGCTAGTATTCTTGTTGGACCACACTGGTGACCACCCAACATCTTTACATTGCCTTGGTACAAGATTTACTGTAATTAGAGTATGCAATACCGACAAGCGCTCTAGTTCTATTAAACCTACAAATATAGTAAGGGTGGTTGGAAGAGCGCAAGTCACTGGTGAAACGGCTTCCTTCTCAGTCAGGACTCGTAGTGGATGGTGTAACGACACTGGTGAAACAACTCCCTACTTAAGTCCTGCAATACGAGAGCGTAAGACACTGGTGAAACGGCTCGTACTCGTATAACCACAACATCTAACATCAAAGTTATTTCAGAGATTCCTGTAGGAAGTCAAGGTCAAGGACTCGTAGTGGAGGGCGTAAGACACTGGTGAAACGACTTCCTACTCAAGTCCTACGATACGAGAGTGTTCTACACTGGTGAAATGGCTCGTATTCGTAAAAGACCTCAACCCCGTAGATCTTCAGAAGACCCCAAGGAAGTTTTCGCCAACTCTGCAACCGTCACACGGCAGGACCACCACCACGGACCAGGTCGTCATCAGGAATACAACGCAGTCGCATCTTCAAAGACTGTCGGAACCTGCCAAAGATCTTCCCCTTGAGACGCCTAGTGGATCCTCGATCGTACTGTTATATAATTACCTATCCATGTCTGATGTAACATTGCACTTATAATCATATGTTACTGTGAAATAAGGAATAATCTATGTTTGTACTCTGCGTTATATTATCCTCTATTGTCTTCATGCATGTGTTTGTGTTGGTCTCCTTTTCTCCAGTCAAGTAAGAATCTATCTAATTAGTCAATACCAACCCCAGTAAAAACGGTATAACATTAT
This sequence comes from Paralithodes platypus, assembly GCA_032716605.1. Classification (NCBI taxonomy): domain Eukaryota; kingdom Metazoa; phylum Arthropoda; class Malacostraca; order Decapoda; family Lithodidae; genus Paralithodes; species Paralithodes platypus. The sequence goes on along the minus strand of CM064542.1, from coordinate 20,045,774 downwards.
TATTATTAGTATTATTATTAAGTAGTAGTAGTAGTAGTAGTAGTAGTAAACATACGTTTTACGTTTTTTACGTTGATATTAGTTAAAGCCAAATAAATTGCCATTTTTATCAAATATGGATCAATTACCTAAAATATGAGAGAAAACACGAGACTCAGGATATACTGTAGTAGCGACCAGAGCAAGAAAAAAAGAAAACGGAAAAGACCAACAAGAACGGGGAGACGCCAGTAAGAAAAAAGGGAGGACAGAAAAACAGAAAATGGGAGATCCACAAGAACGAGAAGCAAAAACTAGAGTCCCGAGAAATCAGAACAATGCCATCAGGGAAGTCGACCAAAGCCCTTTAAAATTGACACCTTAACCCCATACCCCTATTACTCGCAAATACCTCGCCTTGGACTACGTTGCTGAATGTATGACGTGCCAGGTGAAAACCAGCAGAGGGCAGACAGGGTGAAGTCAGAGTAGCTGCCGATTCCTAGGTGCAACGTGATCTGCCCGTACAATGGTCAGTTTCAGTCAAACATCATCTAGCCCTATCCAATCTCCTGGTCTAATTCCAATTGCCTGTACACTGGTCAGTGCAAGAAGATACATAGGACTTGGAAGCTTCCTAAACTGTCCCACTTGCCTAAAGATAGTAAAGGAGGAATTGTATAATAACGACGAGTTGTTAGTACACTTGTCCGTACGACTCTAGTTATTGTGCAGATCCTGGGTAATGACTTACTGCCAGTATACTGGTCCGAGTAGTCTGTCGAGCCCGGTTATTGAGCTTTAGCTTGCTACCAGTCTACTGGTCCATGTAGCCTGCTATAACTCAGTCCCTGGGTAGTGATCCAAACCCTACTGAGAAATTGTTAGGTGGACAGTACACTGGTCCGAGCCGCCTAATAAATTCTCTGGCCATAACCAACTTGGGTATCGATAGTTGTCCAGGTCATAATGACTTCTCCCTTACTCGAGAGTTAAATTGCGTGGTGGACAGTAGGCTACACTGCTCCGCGCTGCCTAGTAAGTTCTGTAACCCTCCAGGCTTGGTATCACCAGTACACTGGTCCGTATGTAGCCTGAGACTTGAGTACAGGAGTTGCTAGATTATCAGTACGCTGATCCGTGCTCCTTAGTAATTTCTCTGATGCCTCTCCCTTACCTCTTAACACCTGGATGGTAAGGAACCAACTCAAAGCCGTGTCAAGACATGTTAGAGGACGTTGTTAGAGAACCACCCACCACCAACTCTGACGTTGAAGCCACTACAAGGACGAGCACGAGGAAGATCCGTAGATGTTGGACCACGGCACTAGAATAAAAAACTTAGCTTGCTGAAGGCTGTATAAGTGTATAACAGACCTCCCTTATCACTTGTTAGGCCTCTATAGACGAGGATACAAACCACACATATTTATCGTTATTAAGTAGAATATTTTGTACATGAACTCTTTGTGAGATCACATATGGTAATATTTCACTTTATAGCCGCACACACCCATACAGTGATACACATAGAATTAACCCCAGTGACACTATCTTTCCACACCCGTGACCAAATGACTTGTATTTATTTCATTGTGTTTATACTTTCATTTCATGCTAAATTCATTCGAGAAATGCTTCCATGACTTGTCTAAATCTATGTGCGAAGACTCCTAAGTGCACTTTTTAGGATACCAATATATCCGTGATAAACTCTGATATATGAGAGACACTCATTGAATTATTTATATATATTTTGTTGTTGATGTTGTTGTTAGTTGTTATTCCCTATACTGCCTGGCCGAACAGCCCCGAGTCCCTGAGGAAGGCCATGGCCACGATCGGGCTATCCCACAGAGCTCTCATTGAGTGTAGATTGTGTTGTTGGCGTAAGTGGTTGTGTGAAATGCAGTCTTCTATGATGTGTTTAATGGTATGGGGTGCTGTGTTACATCCCGGGCAGGCGTCGACAACGGAGTCATCCAGTCTCTTCTGATAGCTCAGGAGAGCTGGATGGTGTCCGCATCTCAGCCTGGCCAGGTGGACTCTATCCTCGCGAGGAAGGGAGGATTCGGAAGGATGGATTTCGGGAGGTCGTGCATGCAGCTGCGTGTTGTCTGTGAGTGAGTGGATGGATCGGCGAGAGATATGAGTATGTATGTGCTTCTGGAAGTTGGTTCGGGGTGGGCAGGGAGGGAGAGGGGGCAATAATTGTGTGTGGTTACCGGTGCTGGGTGTTGTTTTGATATTTCTTGGTGTCAGGTGGGTGTGTTGCCATGTAGTTTAGTGGGTGGTCTTGGTTCGTGGAGGCTGCTGCCAGGAATTGAGTGCCTCTCATGGCCAGATGGTCTTTGACTTTGAGGATTTTGGTTTCCTGATGTAGGTGATCTGTGGGTGCAGTAGCTGTGCAGCCTGTAATGATCTTCAGGGCTTTGTTTTGAATAGTCTGTAAGGTCTTATGATGTGTTTCAGCTAGGTTAGAAGCCCAGGCTGGGCTTGCGTATTCCATCACTGATCTTATGTATTGTTTATATACTGTGGTGGTAGTTTCTTTGTTGTGTCCAAATTTTGTGTGAGCAAGTGACCTGAGGGCGTTAAGTCTGGATGTCAGTTTCTTTTTAATGTTTGTGGTGTGCTGTTTGAATGTCATATGAATATCATATGTTACTCCTAGGAGTTTGGGTGTAGCGCGTGTATGTGTTAGGGGTGTGTTGTTTATGGTGAGTGAGTGAGTTTTGGAGGGATGCTATTCGTGTTCTCCTGTCCAGCTTTTTTGTGAGCAGGGTTTTGGCGGTTGGATTTGGCCTGGGGCTAGATTAATGTGTCTGTTTGTAGTGCACCAAGCCATGGAGTAGTGTGTTGAGATCTTAGGGTTTTTTTTTGTTTGAAGGAGATCTGAGCTCCTTTTTGGCGTCATGGTGTGTGTGCATATGTGTGAAGTGTTATGTCATCTGCACTAGGAGGACTAAGGCTTCTTTTATTTGGGGGCCGCGTGCCCCGGGAATATTGGGTTGTAAGTTTTTTTTTTTTTTGTCGTTATATCGTGCATGTACAGAATTGGAAGTGTTGTTGGGCGCGATTAGGACGGATCCTTGTGGGAACTCCGTTGTTTGGACAAAGTTTCTGATCCTTTAGTATGACATGATCCGGGCAAAAGATACGTGTGCACAATCTGCCTGCTAGGAAGTTGGCCAGCCACCTTTTTGTGTTGTGCATGTTTGTGTTTGGTGGTAAGATTTTGTTTGTTAGGTTGTGGCAGGGATGGCATCGAAGGCTTTACTAATGTCGCCGAGTATGGGCTAATAGTGATCTGTGTGGTGAGGTCTTCGAGCTGAGTTGATGCCGTCAAAAGGCTCTTTGTGTAAGGTCTGTGAGAAGAGTGTTTGTGGAGTTGCAGTGGCCTCTAAAGCCCAATTGGTTGTGTTGGAGCTAGGGGTAGGTCGGGTGTAATTAGTTGTAATACTAGGCGTTCCATTACTTTGGAGGGGGGAGCAAAGGAGTGTGATGGGGCGGTGCGGGGAGGGGTAGAGTGGGGTCTTTGTTGGGTTTGGGGAATGTGATGATGATACCATGCTTCCAAATGTCTGGTATT